>VZQC01009094.1:0-95295 GCA_009823505.1 Rhizomys pruinosus | reverse complement strand
ATATATATTATATATATGTATATATATATAATATATATACATATATATATGTATGTATATATATTATCTGTACACAAGCTTATGGTTAAACTGTGAATCCCTAAATATGTTTTGCAATTAACCTATAGTTTAATATCAGAATGTAAATTTGGTATATGTAAGAAGTGTAAACAAATCTCAGATTAGAATCATGAACATCAGAAGCTGAGATGGACTCTAGATGGGCTGACTAGACCTCAGTGGACGAACTTGCATTGAGGAATGTATAGGGATGCTAACTTGCCTCAATAGGCCTTGGCACAAATATGAATATATGAGTATGTGAATTCCAGGGGTGGGGGGCTGTGGGAGGGTGCCAGCGGGGAAAGGGATATAAAGGGGATTTAGATCGAGATGTTGTGTACGAAATACACAAAAATTCATTAAAAAGATCACTGTGTATTTTAGTTCCAAGTGGATCACCAATCACAAGGAATGCAACATTACTGACTTGAACATCCTTAAAAATATTATCTTCTTCTTGTTCCACTTATTCTGTATCAACAAGAATCTGTTTTCTTCTGTAAAACTCTTCCAGATCTTCCCTCTTTACAGTTAAGACTGATGTATAGGCTTCCACATGTATCTGACTGCAGCTTCTCACAACTTTCGGGCCCTTGACTATGTCCATGACATCTCCCAGGCAAAGCATTTGAAGCTGCAAGGAAAGGCAGATGACTTAGAAAAGTGTAGGTGCTTCCCTGAAGCTGCCCAAATCTCGCTGCTGCTTTGAAGCTCCAAAGTAATGGACCCAGTCAGGAACCACGCTGTCAGCCTCGCCTCAGATGATATTTTTCAAATGGTATTTCCCAAATCATTCTTATCAGCACACACCAATACAGTTGATTTTGATATATTGACCTCAATGATTAGATGGCTCTTGGCTGCCTGCAGGCGGATGGTCTGACAGCAAGTCAATACCATGCAGCATCAACCTTTAGGAGACAGTAGTGTTTTCTTAGGTGTCCTTTGCTGACTTAGGCAAAGTGTTGGCTGGTTGCCTGGACTTTCTTACTGGTCTCCTTTCTTCAGAACGGCAGCCATTTTTCTGAGAATGCTTCTTTTGACTTGGTCTTCACCAAGCTCAAACAAGCTCCGGGATTGTGGGCCATTCCATACTCAGCATTTAATTAGTTATGCTTTTCTGGATTCTAGTTTTGAGCCTTAGTTTATTCCTCCCACTATAAGAAAAGCTGTTTAATTATTGAGATCCCATTGTAGGAGCAAAGCTATTCATGATTTCTGTTAATTGGATAAAGGATTCATCCTGGGAAGTTGAGTTTTGGAAGCATTTTGTGCTCCTGTTAAACATGAAACATCATTTACTGTATTTGGCTTAGGTATTTTAATAGTCAATAAATGAAACGCTTTTGAAATTTTTATCATTTAATGGACCAAAAAGATAAGAGTTCAACTTGGAAATATTCCAGAAAAAATGTATAATGCCTTTCAATGTAATGCTCCTGTATTTGACACAGGACAAAACATTTGTAATGGCCATATATTTGACTTTTTCAGTTTTTATTATAGCTGATCTCTGAGTTTGGAGACATAGTAGCTACTAATTCAACTATCTATGTTCTTTAAAAATATTTTATTATGTTTATTTTACATGTATGAGTGTATTGCCTGCATATGTGTGAGTGTACCCACATCATGCAATGCCCACGAAGGTCAGAGAAGGCATTGGGTTCCCTTGGAATTGGAGTAATGGATAGTCTTCTGTAAGAGCAGTCAGTGCTCTTAACTACTGACCCATCCCTCTAGCCCCCAAGTGGACTTTTTTTTTTTATAGAAAGCAGTATGGCACCACCAAGATAGGATGAATTGTCAACATCTGAAAACTTGCTACAATGATTTCAAAATCATCTGTAGAGCATAACGAGTCTGTGCATTTCCATGCTCAGAAATTTCATTCCATAAGTTTGGAAGATAATCTGTCATTATAGACCTGCAGGCAATGTCCTCAACATTTAAGCTTCAGATTCCCAGATTAGTAAAGGTGAGGCAGTCTGTGGTATCAGTTGGATAAGTGTTTCTTACATGGAAAGAAGTAATATGGAAACAGCATTTCCTTTGGCTAGAGTTTACATTGCTTAGCATGTACAATTTGCTTAGTCTATAATACTTATCTTGTTGGCCATATAAGGGACCAATACCAAACTTCATCTCATGTTCCAAAGGATTGTGGCTCTTGAAGGATGACTAAAGGAATGAAACACGTTTTTATAAGTTTCCAGTAAAAAGGCAACAGAGAGAAAACTGTTTTGTATAAATATACGTGATGAATAAATAATAATTTCTATGTGGTATCTAGGCTAAGACAGTAAAATGTTGGCATTGGAAATTTGTGTGTGTGCTGTGTTTATGTGTGTGTGTGTGTGTGTGTGTGTGTGCATGTGTATGCAATTTGAAATCCATAGGCTGACATTTTATGTCTTCCTCAATCACTCTCTGCCTGATTTTCTGAGACAGAGTCTCTCACCAAACCTCTAGCTTACTAATTTGACTGGGCTGGGTGGCCAGTGAGCTACAGTGATCCTCCTGTCTGCCTCCACACTGCACAGGCTATGTGTGGGCTAAGGATCTGAATCCATGTGCTTATGCTTGGATGGTGAGGACTTTACTGATTGAATCATTACCCCAGCCTAGAGCATAGGTGTTTTAAAGGGATTTTCTCTGGCCCTTTGACAACTAACTGTGAATGGAAGCTTGGAAGCTTCACCCTTGGAAAGCTTGGTGGCCTTAGTCTACGTTAGCCCTAGGCACTGGTATCTGAACTGGAGGAGAACTGAAACCTCTTGCTGACTCCATTGTCACTGGGTGAAGTATTTTGCCTGCCTTTGTTTCAATCTTCCTCAGTTGACAGAAGCATGTCTCAGGCTGCACAGGAAGGCTAACCTGACATGGAGAGTTTTAAATGACAGATATCTGACAGTTGTGAACTCTGGCCTACAATACTAGTGAGGCTTCACTCTGAATGGAAGATAGGCTGGGTTATTTAGAGAGTTTTTTTTTCTATTGTGTTATTGGCTTTTGTTCCAGATGGCATCAGGGAGTAGTTGGCACCCTGGCAACTACATCAGGATAGAGAGTTCTTCAGAGCCCATGGATCCCAAATCTTACAGGCTGTCCTCTACTAAAACAACCATGAGAATCACATTCAAAGAATATGAAGTGAAGATCTCCTTCACACACTGTTGTAAATAGTGTTCTCAGGTCAATGCATTAATCCAGTGTTTTTCAACTGATGATGATTTTTCTTCTCAACATATGTTCAGCAATATTCAGAGTGATTTCTGGTTGACATAAGTAGGGCTGAGGGAAACAAAATGGGAGTGGTATAAGCATCTTGTGGTCATGGCATGAATGCTGAGAAACCTCATATACTCTCTAACAAATAATATTAATAGTGTGGAGTATGAGAAGAACTGCACTAGAATAAAATGTAGTTAATTCCAGTTTGGTTTCATTGTATCATGTATTTCCATTGGTTAGGTGATTAGTGCATCTCCAAAGGTCTAGCAAAGCTGGAGAGAAATGAGGCAGGCAGAGGGCAGGGCAGAGCAAGGAACTGGGCAAGGAAGTGGTTGAAGCAACAGCATTTTCCAGTTATATATTGTGTTAACAATCTTCATTGTGTTTATTTCCTTTTGTGTGGGTTCTGGGGGTCCAAACTCTAGTTCTCACATTTACACAACAAGTATTTTATCCATTGTGCTACATCCTGAGCCTTACAATGGCCTTTATCATACCTTGCAGTGAGTTTGTGCATGAGCAGAGAGAGGTTGGAATAGGGGTCCTCACTTCTTAGTTCTTACTGAAGATTATCTTTAAACATAAAAAAAAAAAATCCTTGGAAGAAGAATTTCTCTAAACTTAATTTCATAATACAAGTGTATTAGTCAGGGTTCTCTAAAGAAACAGAAGCAACAGGACGAATATATAACTATATACAATTTATTGATTTGCTTATGTGATGGAGCTCAACAGTAGTGCCTAACTGGAGAGGCTGGGAATCCAGGGAACTGCTCAGTCCGCCAGGCTGAATGTCTCAGTAGTCCCAATCTGGTGTGAAGGCCTGGTGGATTCCAAGAGATCTGCCCGTCTCAGTACACTCCAGGATCCGAAGGACTGATCACAACAGCAAGAAAATCTCACCAGTGAGAGAGAGACAAGCCACAGGAAAAAAGGGACCAGCTCCCTCTGCTGTGGCCCTTTATACTGCCTGCTGACAGAAGGTAACGCCCACATTTGGGGTGGGCCATCCGGGTTGAGGTGGTCCAATCCGAAGATCCTTTTCTCTTATTTGTTCCTTAGTCCAGTCAAGTTGACACCCAGGATTAACCATCACAAGTTAAACAAGTTAAAAGCAGATTGCTTAAAGATGTTAAGGATCATTTTTTTTTTTTTCTGGTCTTTTAGAGACAGAGACAGGGTCTCCCTATAGCCCCAGCTGTCCTGGAACTCACTCTATAGACAAGGGTGGCCTTTTTTTTTTTTTTTTTTTTTTTCTTTTTTAAAGACAGCATGTTATTGCTAACAGAAACTTTTCTTACCTGCACATGGTTCTGACTACCATGGCTTCTTCAGACTGCAAAGCAAGCTCAGAGTGAGGCAGACCCTGAGATAAAAATAGGCAGGTTGGGAGGAAGGGGAGTAACTTATCCAGAAAATCCTAAAAGTTTAACCTAAAACTGGGATACTGAATTCAATTTCAAGTGACAGACTTAAATCATAGAGCTTCCCCAGTGTGTAGAGAGTTGCCTCAACTGTTTATAAACAAGTGAACAGATTAGTTACAGAAATCTAATTAGATGTTACATACATGCTCTTTAATGAGCACCTGGATATATTAACTTTATCACAAATTATTTTATACAAATGTCAGAAATGCTTTTGGTAGATCTAAGTGCCTTAATAACACCCCATTTTAAGTTTTAAGATAAAATTGAAAACTGTCATTTTGTTTTTAAACTAAAAATGGATACTAAAGACAAAATTTTCTATCAGCTCTGATTCACAGGGGATGAAAATTCTAAAGTATGCTTTTCAAGTGAACTGGAACTTGAGTCTGATTTAAACATGGCTGCCACACAAAAATAATTTGCTTTTTGAATTGCTAAAAATAATTTGAGGGTTGCTGATTGACTGGAGGTTAGAATATATAGATCAACATGGACAAAATTCATTAGATATTCAATGGAGAAGAAGGAAAAGGCAATAGAAAACTAAATTAGGGTATTGGGAACAAGGTTTTGCTAGCTATAAATTTTAGAACTTTCCCCCTAAACATTAATTTTTTTTTTTACCTGGGGCAAGTTATAATTTAACAGAGGAAAAAAGAGTGGAACTGACATAGTACAAAGGATTTTTTTTTTGCTTTTAAATATATTTTGGATCTTTTGAGTTTATAAGTGTATGTCATTATGTTAAGTAATTTTGAGTTATAATTAGCACAAATTAGTTTTTTGTTGTGTTTTTTTTTCTGGCTTACTTTAGTCTGCTAAGTGCATGCCCTTCTCTACAGCCTCCCTGGGTTTCTATATTCTCATTCTCAGTTAATCTTAGAGTTCACTGAATGATAACACTTCAAATTACACGATGGAAACAGGCTACAGAGGTGGACATGGAAAAGCATGCCCCTCTTGTCTTGACAGATCACATACAGACTTCACGTTCTCTGAAGGATTATCTTCATTAGAGCTGGTTGGCACCATCATAGAAGTCATCCACTTCCATTTCCTCCACTTTGTGTTTGGCAGAGGTATGCTTGCACCCATTGACAGCTGGGAGAGTGGATCATAGAAGGCTGTTGTACCTTTGACCAGTTTTGGCTTTGTGTTGTCCTCAGAGAAATCTGGGCTCTGAGACAGAGGAGGGATGCAATTTGAGCACTCCTTTGTTGTGGGTTTCAGGGGTGCTTGAGGGAATGGTAGACATAAGTGGAATTTAGTGGTAGGGAAGACTGCAGAGCAGAAAGGTGACGAGCCACCTGTGCCCAACACTGGAGCAGCTGGGAGCTGTGCTTTCTGTCCATCTGCGCTTTCTGTTCAATTGTCAGAGGAAGCCTGCCAGGAATGAGTGTCTCTATTTCCAGACTAGCCATGGCCACAGTGAGCAATGGAGCCTTTGGATTGCAGTGGTCAGTTGCAGGCCATGTAGTGAAATAGTTGGTTGACCAGGACTGCCAAATGCTGAGACAGACTCAGTTTGGGCAAACTGAGAAGTAACTGGCTCTACACTGGTATGGAAAATGTGAAGAAAAATCCAATGGTGTGGCCATGTGAAGATCGCAATTCACCTTATCCAGAATAATTCTCTCTATGCTCAAAATATCAGATGAAGAAGATCCTTAGAAACTGGTTCTTGCCAATGCCTGAAGGGCTGGAATTTTTCATCTTTTTCAACAGTCTTAGCAGCTAGAAAAAATAAACAATTGATTGCAATGCAAGTCAAATATTTTAGGTGAGCCTTTACAGTAGCTAAAAACCTGTCTAAAAAACTGAGCAAGTGTTTCTGGGTAAAGGTTGGACTGGTACTTGAGTTTGGCCAACCATTGAATTACTTCATCTCTCTGGGATAGACAAACATTCTGGCTTGTGTGTATTTTCGGCACAGTGACCTTCCACATCTGGGCTTCCCTAAGAATTGCCTTTCCCAATAGGAAGTTTCTGGTTTTCCAAAGGTCTGGAAACTTCATGATATCCTTTGGATCTGCCTGACACTGGCTTGAGGTAACTTCCTTCTTTTCCTCCTCCTCCTCCTCCTCCTCGACTACAGAGCTGTAGGCCTCACCATGGGACTCAGATCATCTGGTTTGTTACCATCTTATGTCACTAGGTGCAAAGCAGGGCATGCAAGTCAAGGACTGGGTGAACTGTGGAGTGAGAAAAGGGCAAATAAGGTCAATAGGGCACCGGTGCTGGGGCAGGATGCACAAAGACCATGATTTTAGTGTACTATGTAGAATAATACCCCTGACCCGACATAAACCCATGAATTGTGCATATTATGGTGGGAAACAGATAGGAGGCCATTCTAGGATATCAAGGTCCCACTTGCCCTTGAGATTCTGGTTCTGCCCCTCATGTACTTGGTCTTTGATCTGTAAGGGAGCGTGTCCTACCATTTGCTTTGCCTCCCGCATATAGCTAAAATAGGTCTCCATAAAGGTCTTTTGTAAATCTCAGTGTTAGACACAGGTCTCAGGCTGTTTCTTTCTCTCAAATATTTTGGCTGGATGCTCTTACAGTATGGATGTGGTGACTTCCATGATGTAGGTATGATTATACTAGAGGTTCAAACCTGCCTCTAATCGGCTGTTGGCCCCTTGGGAAAGGCATCATTAAATGTGCAGGAATGCAGAGACAGAGAGCCGAACTCTGGGGGAAACAGCATTGAGCCTCTTTTTAAGATGACTGTGCTAAGCCGGGGATGTCTGTGCACCTAGGACAAGAATCCAAAAATATTGCTCCTTGAACTCTGGCATTTTAAAATCTTCTTGGTAAATGTCACACCTTTCCTATTAACATCTCAATTCTTCACTGTATTGGAGCTTCCAAGATCAAAGATGAGAATGATGAGAGCAAGCAGCTCTGGATAGGCCCTGGCAGGTATCAGAGAGCTCTGCACCCATAAACATTTTTGACTTACAAAAAATTGATGAAGCCAGGCATGGTGGTGCACACCTTTAATCCTAGCACTTGGGAGGCAGAAGCAGGCAGATCTTTGTGAGTTCAAGGACAGCCTGGTCTACAGAATGAGTTCCAGGACAGCTGGGACTATAGGGAGACCCTGTCTCAAAAAGACCAAAAAAAAATTGATGAATGCCTATTTATAAGATTAAAGCAAAATGTATCAGTCAAAAAAAAAACCTGTGACTTTTGTCTTACCACCCAGATAAGCACTGAGCATAGTTACAGGTGCAGCCTTCTGATTCTGTGCAGAGAGGGAATGGCTGTACAAGAGATACACAAGAGGTAGATAGGAAAGGATGTGAGCACATAGGGACAGAACTGTAGAGAAGGAGAGGGCCCTGCCCTAGGTGTCACCACTGTGTTATGGCCTCAGTGGCATTCAATGCCAAGTGAACTGCTATTTTCTTTTTTGAGACAGGGTATCCTCAGGTATCTCAGGGTGGCCTTGAATTGCATATGCAATCAAGGATAAACTTGAGCTTGCATCCTCCTGCCTCTACCTGATGAGTTCTGGGGTCACAGGCATGTACCACCATGGATGCCTAGTTTATGCAGTGCTAGGGATGGAACCCAGAGCTTTGTGGAAGCCAGGCAAATACTCTACACACTCAGCTACATCCTAAGCCACAAGTGCTATTTCTTTTAAAGTAAAATCCTGATAATTTGTCCAGATATAAGATGAACATGTGTTAAAGATTTTTATTTAATTTACTGCTTATGGGAGAAATGGTAAGCTGTCTAAACCAGTTGAAAGGAAAAATCAAAAGAATACACCATCTGTGGATCAGGAAAGTAGGGAAGAGAGGAAGGTATCACTCTACAGGAAAAAATTACTTATATATAAATAAAAAATTGTTGCTATTGTTTAGCATCAACTGGCAGAACTACACATTTCTCAAAGGCAGTGAGAATAGAATCAGATAATCATGAAGGCTATGAGCAAAACAATGCTTAATTTTCTTTGGAGACATCCCATAATATGCTTCGCTTGCTCCAACATTTCCTTGCATCCAGATGTTCTTGCATCAAGCCCATGGCCTTTTCCTCATTTAACACTGTGGTTTTCTGAGGATTCTTCCTAGCAAGTGTTTTGGAGCACTGCAAGTGTAGCTTCCAGAGTCACAAAGCCCTTAGAAGATATCTTTGTGCTTTTATCATTTTAAAAATAAAATCTGTACTTTACTCAAGAATTCAAAAATCATCCAAGAATATGTAAGGAAAAGAGTAACTTTCCCCCTATTCTCTAAGCTGGCTGCCTGCCTTTCATACCTAGAGATAAACAGTGTGGTTATTTTACATATCCATCTATACTTGTCTCATGAGTCAACAAGGGCACACAGATGTTTGGAGAGCTATAAGGGGATTTGGGTTATGAGGTTACGTGAGTGGTAAAATACTGTGCACATACTACCATCTTGCTTTTGTGCCTTATAATCCTACATTGAGACAAAGTCAAGTGCACAAATAGATCCTGAGTGTGTTCATGTAAACAGCACCAGGACTTGCCCTGGCATGGATGGATGCCACTCTCCCAGCCCAACTATGAGACTGAGTGGGGGAGAAGTGCAAATATATGTGTGATTAATCACTGCAATAGGCACTGGCAGCAGGGTGTGTGTGTGTGTGTGTGTGTGTGTGTGTGTGTGTGTGTGTGTGTAGGGGTAGGAGACATCTTGTTACATGAATTGGGTCACAACAGTGGCAAGATTGAATACATTTACTCAGCAGGAATGCACGGCAGCTTTTCAATATAAGGGTGTTTTCCAGTCCCTCAGGATGAATAGTGTCCATTGCTCATTGGTTTTAAAGAAAATAATTATTTCCTTAGCAACCAAATCAAAGTTATTTTCAAAGAAAATTAAATATTTGATAGTGGGAAAAGGAGTCTTTATGCCCCATATTCCAGGAATTGATAAAAAACTTATCACAGCAATCTTAGGACATCAAAGTAGTGCTTGTTAGCTATAGCAAATTAAATGTTTATATCCAACTGAAAGCCTCTCATCATAAAAAGTTGTACATTAAAAATGAGTTACTAGAAAGGAACTTCCTCATTGATCTCAAAAGAATCCTACTAGGAGCAAGTAAAGGTGTCTTCTGGTAGAGAAGTAAAGAATTATTGTTTAAAATTCCTAAAAGAGAAGGCTTTGAAAAATTCTCTTTGAAAAGGTTTTCATAAGCAGGGGGCAGGATAAGCTCTTAAACACTGTAATAGTTGCTTGGAAGATAGAAACTCAGGGACTTCACAAGGCTGGAAACAGCAACAGGAGCCTTAGGTTGAGGACTTCCGATTAAGGACTTCGTCCTCCTCATTTCTGGGGCTCCTCACATTCTCAGGTTCAGAGTTCTTTGTCTTGTTGGCCTTTTGTCTGAATCTATCCATCACTGCATATTTTAATGATATTTTTATTGATTCTTTGAGGATTTCATACAATGTATTTGATCATATTCAGACCCCCTCCCCAATCTCTTCTCACACCCACCCCATTTCTGCCCTCCCTCACATCATGTCCTCCATTATTTTTTAAAGTGTATCAAGTTTAATTTGTGTTCCCCAAGTGCTCTTGGGTGTGGGTCCATCCCCTAGAGCGTGGTCAACCTACCTAGGAGTACGTCCTTAAGCGAAACAGGCGATTCCTCTCCTAGGAGCTGCCAATAGCCAGTATTTCCTCAGCTGGTGTTGGAGCTTTGTGCCCACCTCCACCATCCATGCTGAGTTTTCTCCACCTTGGACTTACACGGCCTTGTGCTTGTTGTCCTAGCACTGTAGGTTCATTTGTGCAGGTGTCATCTTGTGTCTGGACAACATGGTTTCTCTGTAGACATCCACCACCCCTGGCTCTTATAATCTTTCTGCCCTCTCCCACCATGATCTCAGCCTTGGCAGGAGAGGATGTGATATAAATGTTCCATTTAGGGCCTAGCACTCTGACATCTCTTATTTTCTGCATGTTGACTGGCTGTGTGTCTCTCTATTGATTGCCATTTGCCATAGGAAGAAGCTTCTCTGATGAGAGCTGAAATATGCATTAATCAGTAACTATACTAGTAAGTTATTAGCTTTGATACTATGTCCATTAGTAGGATAATAGTAGTAGGTTTTCCCTTACGGCCTGTAGCCTGCTAGCTACAGTTCTTGGCTGTGATAGGAGTGCCAGGAATGACCTCCATCCTGTGGTGAAGGCTTTGAATGCAATGAGAAAATAAATGGCTACTCCCTTAACATTCATGCTGCTATTGCACCAGGAGGCACATTTTGCTAGACCTGTCATTATTATATTTTTCTTCTGGTAGTATGCATAGATAGCAACTTATAGCACTCTAAAAGCTAGACAATAGTGGCTAGAGAGATAGCCTAGTGGTTAAGAGCACCGGCGCTCTTACAGAGGACCCGGGTTCGATCCCCAGCGCCCACATGGCGGCTAAGAACCGTCTGTAACTCCAATTCCAGGAGAACTCCAGTTCCAGGGGAATCCGAGACCCTCTTCTGACCTCCGCGGCATTGCACGACATGGGTGCACGGACCTGCATGCAGACAATACATTCATACACATACAAAAATAAATAATAAAAAAGAGCTAGACAATAGAGATGAAGCTATGAGGTCAGTAGCAGCTTGATGTCTCCATGTTTGTTCTATAACTAATGTATGTAGTCTTCACCAATAGGGTCTTGCTGCCGAGTTATGGAGGGCAACCAAGAACCATGGCAATAGCCAGTATTGTGTGAGGTCTCTGGGATCTTTCTGGCCAAAAACTGCAAAAGAAGGAGTCAATTCCTGGCACTGCAAGCCTGTGGTGTCTGGTAGGGGTACTGTCACTTTATTATAGGGTAAGTCCTATAAACTCATGCACATACATACACACACACCACATATTTTGCATTGTTTTTTTGACTGAATTTTTGCATTTTTATAGAAATCAATCATTCTTAATCACTTTTATACCCCTTTCCCTATTCACACCCTCCTACAGCCCCCCAGTGGAATTCATATACTTTGTCATTTGTGGTAAAGCCTATTGTATCAAGTTGGTGTATTTTATTTACTCTTTTTATTTTATGTGTATGAGTGTATTGCCTGCATATACACCTGCGGTGTAAGTGCACCTGCAGTGCCAGTGGAGTCAGAAGAAGGTGTCAGATTCCCTTGCAACTGCAGTTGCAAACAGTTTGTTAGCATCTGGGTGCTGGGAATCCCAACCCAGGTCCTTTGCAAGAGCAGATGGTGTTCTTAACCCCTGAACCATCTCTCCAGATCCATAGTGTATTTTAAGAAGTTTTTACAGTAGAAGGTTTCCATATGACTTTTTCTTTTTAAAAATATTTTATTTATTATTTTTATTTTTTATGTGTTTGAGTATATTGTCTGCATGTGTGTAAGTGCACTCATATTATGAAATACCCACAGAAATCAGAAGAGAGTGTCAGATCCTCTGGACCTGGGGTTATGGATGGTTGTTAGCTGCTATGTGAGTGCTGCGAATCAAACCCAGTGGGTTCTCTGCAAGAGCAGCCAGTGCTCTTAACTGCTGCGCCATCTTTTTCAGAAGGCCTTTAAACATTACTTATCCTTCCCACTCCCTTCTCTACTCTGCCCCCCCATTCTCCAACCCATTTAAATGTTCCTATTCCATTATTTCATCAACATATAGTTTGTTGATCATTTCTTGTGATTAAGCAGCTATGAGAGTTACAGCTTCTAAATGTGATGTTTCTTCAAGACAGGAACCATCATTTTTGTATGTGCGTGTGGTGTATATTTTTTAATTTATTATTTTTATTTTTGCATATGAGTGCATTGCCTACCTGAATGTAAATGCACCCATGTACTATGATTCCTGTGGTGCAATGTCCACAGAGATCAGAGGAAGGTGTTGTATTCCCCTGGAACTGGAGTTACAGACAGTTGTTAGCTGCCTCATATGTGCTAGGAACCTGGGTCCTCTGCAAAAGCATCCAGCTCCCTTAACTACTGAGCCATCTCTTCAGCCCCTGTGTGAATCTTTTTTGAGACAGGGTTTCCCTGTAGCTCCAGCTGGTTAATGTAGACCAGGCTGGCTTCAGTTTCACAGAAGTCTGTCTGATTCTGCCTCCCAAGTTCTGGGTTTAAACTTGTGCACTAACACACCCAGCCAAAACAAGAACCATCTTGTTTGAAGCAAAGAACATAAAAATAGAACTAACACAAGGAAACATGTGATGTGTTAAAAAACTTTTTAATGATTCATTGAGAAGCTCGTACATTACATTTCGGACCCCTTTCCTCATCTCCACCAACACCTCACTGCCTCCCTGACTTTGTGTTCTGTTATTATTATTATTAATTATTATTATTGTTACTATTGTTTTAAAGGTATATTGAGTCTAATTTGTGTTCTCAAAAAGCTCTTTGTTATGTGTCCATCCCCAGGTAGGAGCCTGGTCGCCTACCTGACATCACGTCCTTAAAGAACTCTGACTCTCCCTCCCCCAGGAGCTCTGGGAACTTCAAATCTCTGGGAGATAGAATACAGTGCTGTAAAGGAAAGAAAAGAAATGATAGAATACAAAGGTTAAATGGGTCAGGGAATGGGAGGGCAGGTGAAGCAGTATAGGGAAGGACACATGACATTAAAGGCCTTTTGAAATAGTCATATGGAAACCTACTACTATAGAAGCTTCTTGAAATATATACATACACATATACAAAAGTTAAAATGGAGTATGCACAGAACTTGATTCTAACAGCATATTACTGAGGACTCAGTGTACATGCATTTTTTAATAGTGAGTGAAGATTTCTACTCCTTGAGATCTTTGTACTTTTTCAACTGAGAGGAATTCTACATGATACAGTGTTGTAGAACACTGTCTTTTAATCATAACAGCCATTACTATTGTCATCAAAACCAGCTGTTACTACCCTCTTGTGACCCTCAAGATGGGCCTGTTGATATAATCTCATAAAAGGTGGCATCTTGGCTACTCCTTCATTTGCCTTCCTGCAAGCTGCATGTAATTCTGCCAAGCTGCATGTGACAGGGGGTGGGGAGAACTTCTTCTATGTAACTGTGAAGAAATAATCATCCATATCAGGGTGAGATCTTTTTTTTTTTTTTTTGGTAGTGAGGTGTTTGGGGGGAGGCACCCATGCTCCGTTAAGTAATCCCCAAGCTTTGTAAGGCAGATTAGTGAACTCATTGGTTTGCCAAGTTGTACTTTGTTGGAATTGTACTTAGTTATGTTATTGGTATCCTGTCTGGGTTGGGTGGGTACACATGTTTGCCTCTTTCCAGGGAAAATTTCACCCAACATACAGAAAGGGATTTTGTGTAAAGCAGAAGCTTAGTACATGCATGAGGTCTGAAAACAGACATCCATGTGAAATTGCCTCTTAGAAGAGGTCTTTTGTCAAGTATGGCAGGGTCTTCGTGTGGTTTATAACATCTCCTAACCATTAGAGGATGTAAGCTTGTGACATCAGCTGTGGGTTATTCCTCCAAGGAGAGAGCCAATAGCAAATTAGATTTGAGATATACAGACATATGGCTGCCACTGCTGCACAGTATTTCCAGGCAGATGAGGTGTAGACCCTGCCATACTTGACAGAAGAAAATGTAGATCATGAATTGACATACCATCCAAACATCTGTGTCTATACCAAAGTAACCTACCATAACAATTAGTACTGTTTAAATACCCATATATCTAATTGTGTGTGCTTCATTAGTAGGATCAAAAGGCTATATATTATACTGTTTAAATACCTAAATATCTAATTGCATGTGCTTCATTAGTAGGATCGAAAGGTTAAGCCTGGACAAGCTGGCAGCCCATGAAAGAAAACAGCCAGAACTGACTAGAGACCAAGACATCAGCTCCAGAGAAAGTAGAGTGTTTTGCTTCTCATCCACCTGTGCCCCTTTTCTAAGCCTAGGGAACAATCTGCGGAAGAGGGGGCGTGGTAGAATGTAAGGGCTTCGATTGGGGTTAATGGTGAAACTACAACAATATAGACTGGACACTCATTTGATCAACTTGATTGAACATACAAGCCCCCCCTTTCAGGATGGTGGGACCCATGAGCTGTGTGGGTTTGGGCACAACTGCTTGCAAATTGGTTTTACATGAAGGATGCTTGTACTCACAAATTATCACCTATTGTTAAAAAAATGAAAACAAAACAAAACAAAAAAGCAGAGAAAGATGCAGAAAACTTACGGCAGAATGCACGATCTGCGATGGGTAGGGGTGGGGTGGGGGGGAAGGGAAGGGGATATATGCCTGAACTGAATTGGAAAATGATGTATGAAATACACAAAGCATCAATAAAAATAAATAAAAAAAAACAAAAGAATCAAAAAAAAAAAAAAAGAAAAAGTAAAAAAGAAGAGGTCTTCGTGGGGCTGGAGCAAATGGCTCAGCAGTTAAGTGCACTTGTTCTTGCACAGGACCTGAATCCAGTTTCCACCACTCATGTCAGGCAGTTCACAACTACCTGTAACTCCAGCTCCAAAGATACCCAACACTTCTGACTGCTTTAAGCACCCACACACAGGTGTGCATACACACCCAGACAACTTCAAATACACACAATTAAAAATAAAATCTTAGTTGGCCTTTGAGGGAAAGGAACAAAGTTATCCCTTAAGACCCTTGGCCAAATTGGTATGGGCATTAAATATGGTTGTTAAGCATCCAGAAAGGCTAAGTTACACCAGCCTGATACTTTTTTTTTTCCTGGTTATACTTTCCTTTTGGATATTTAAGGTTACACAGTAAGCCCAGATTAACCAAGGCTTTTGTTTTCTCTAAGTCAGTTGAGGATCTGATCCTCAGGGGTCACTCAGGTTTTTTTTTTTGGGGGGAGGGATCCCCTGGCTCTTTTTGGCTTTTCATTTACCAGTTCTATGCACTCAAGGACAAAGTTAGGTCTTGTTAGATCAGGCTTCTCTTTTTCTGAAGCATGAGCAGACTTTCATCTTTATAGACTGGACACTGGCTGAACTCCCATTAGTGGATCTCCAAGACCTCCCTGCACAGGAAGACTGGTGACTCACATTTGCAGGACATTTCAAGAGATGCTCCCATGCATAGTCCCCTGGGACTTAGTTGACCTCTGAGGGCAAGGAACAAAGTTATCCCTTAAGATCCTTGGGCAAATTGGTATGGGCATTAAGTACGGTCGTTAAGCATCCAGAAAGGCTGTTATACCAGCCTGATACTTTTAACTACTGTATAATATTTTAGAAAAGTCTTGTACAAAAGCTCAAACAGCCTTGTATAAGAAATATTAAGAAGCACTAGCATAAAATAAATACTGTGGTTAGACAGAATGTCACGACAAACTAGTTTTTTCCTCATCGTTTTGATCTTATATTACTCTAAAATATGCATAAATACACTCCACCCATATACCAAAAATTCTTAACTCTGAAAAGAAATGGTAGCTTAGCTCTAGAACCTGTTAAGGGATTCACAATATAAGAGCAAAGTTGTTTTCAGATCACGAGGAATATAACACTAACGTTGCTCATGCTCAGTTTGCCTTACAACTAAGTAGTTTGGGGTTAGCATCCACAGATGTGGGGTACCATTTGTGGTTTGTTTTCCTGGGACTGTGTTACTGTGCAGGGAGGTCTTGGAGATCCACTAACAGGACTTCAGCCAGCATCCAGTCTATAAAGAGGAAAGTCTGCTCATGCTTCAAAAAGGGAAACCTGTTCTAGCAAGACCTGACTTTGTCCTCAAGTGGATGGAACTGCTAAATGAAAAGCCAAAAGGAGCCAGGGGCTTCCCCCCGCAACCCCCCCCAAACCCTGAGTGACCCTGGAGGACCAGATCCTCAACTGACCTTGAGGAAACAAAAACCTTGGATAATCTGGGGTAACTGTGTGGCCTTAAACATCCAAAAGGAAAGTATAACTAGATATTAGTAATTAGTAATGCCTGAGCTATTGTATTTCAGGTATAAAACTTAAGATCTTAGTAAAAAGATAAAAAGTTAAAAAAAGAAATTCTTTTTTTTATCAAGATCTTAAGTAAAAAGATCTTAGTAAAAAGATAAAAAGTTAAAAAAAAGAAATTCTTTTTTTTATCAAGATCTTAAGTTTTATGCCTGAAATACAATAGCTCAGGCATTACTAATTACTAATATCTAGTTATACTTTCCTTTTGGATGTTTAAGGCCACACAGTTACCCCAGATTATCCAAGGTTTTTGTTTCCTCAAGGTCAGTTGAGGATCTGGTCCTCCAGGGTCACTCAGGGTTTGGGGGGGTTTGCGGGGGGAAGCCCCTGGCTCCTTTTGGCTTTTCATTTAGCAGTTCCATCCACTTGAGGACAAAGTCAGGTCTTGCTAGAGCAGGTTTCCCTTTTTGAAGCATGAGCAGACTTTCCTCTTTATAGACTGGATGCTGGCTGAAGTCCTGTTAGTGGATCTCCAAGACCTCCCTGCACAGTAACACAGTCCCAGAAAAACAAACCACAAATGGTATGAACTGGGGAATGTCAGCAGAGAGGTTGACCCATCTGAACACTAAGGAATGAGGAACATCAGACTGCCTGAGACACGGTCACTAAGCATCTCTCTGAATAATATTGGGGTTGACTGTTAATAACGGACCCTAATGCTGAGAAACCTTCCTACCTCTCCCCCCTCTTTTTTTTTCTTTTTTTTTTTGAAAAAAGAAAAACAGATGGTAATGAAACCACTCCCAAACTGTAAACTAGAGCCAATTGTTACAGTGGTAATTTCCTATAAAACAGGCACAACGTATTAACTGATTGATAGGCATAGGAACTGTGAAAGGATATTTCTCTATCTAGAGCCAAATTCAATAGTAAAGTGTTTATAAGTTGTGTAATTAAGCAAAATATATTACTACAGGAAAGCTCTGACATCAGCAATGAATTATTCTGCCTAGGAGATGTTGGCTAGGGGATTCAAACCCGCCCCCCCAAATTATAAAGGCCTTTTGCCTATAAATGGGATATATGCAAGGAGAAAGGCAGTAAGTCCCTGTTGTCGAAGACCTGGTGTGAGCATGAAAAATGTTATGAGACGTCACCTGCTAGCGTACAACTGGCCTCTGAAATGCTAGAGAGCGTTACCAAAGGCCACTACAGCAATACAGCAAAATATTGGTCTCCCTGAGACAAACAAGACTCCTCCGAAAATATCAGCTACACCTCAACAGCCTGGAGATACAGTGCAACAGTGGCAGCCAAGTGTCTATATTATATCCCAAAACTATTTGGCTATTAGCTCTCTCCTTGGAGGAATAACTCACAGCGGATGCCACAAGCTTATGTCCTCTAGTGGTTAGGCGATGTTATAAGCCACAATAAGAACTTGTCACCCTTTATAGAGAAACCACAGTTTGCGGATTAGCATACCATCCAAGCATCTGTGTCTATGCTCACAGCTTAGCTTGACACAATAAGTGGTACTGCTTAAATGCCTGTACATCCAATAGCTTGAGCTTTGTTAGTATGACTGAAAAGGGTATCACTGTGAAAGCTGTCAATCCGTGAAGGGAAACAAACTGAACAGACCGGAGTCCAAAATGACAACTCCAAAGAAATTAGACTGTTTTCTTCTCACCCACTTGTGCCCCTTTCCCAAAGCCCAGGGAACAAACTGCGGAAGAGGAGGCGTGGTAGATTGTAAGGGCTGTGGAGAGATAGGGGTGAATCATGAGACTATAGGAATATAGTCTGGACACCTGATTGATAACATGCCTGTGCATACAAGCTTCTCCAACTGGACTATGGGAACCTTGGGTTGTTCAAAATTTGGACATACTGGAGAGATGGCCTAGCGGTTAAGAGCGCCGACGCTCTTGCAGAGGACTCGGGTTCGATCCCCAGCACCCACATGGTGGCTAAGAACCGTCTGTAGCTCCAATTCCAGGAGAACTCCAGTTCCAAGGGAATCCGGGACCCTCTTCTGACCTCCGCGGCATTGCACGACACGGGTGCACAGACCTGCATGCAGACAGTACATTCATACACATACAAAGATAAATAAAAAAAAATGTGTCCTAGGTAACAAGCCCTCCCAACCCCTTAAAAAAAAAATTTGGACATAGATACTTGCAAAATGCACCAATTACAAAATGCACAATTGTATGACATACGGAGTAACATCATTGTTATCTGCAAACAACTGTGTCATTGTATTATAGAATCCCTTAAAAATAAAAAAAAATTATTAAATAAAAAAAAGTTAAAAAAAAGAGCACAGTTGTTTTGTCATACTGGCAAGTGCAGCTACCCTGTGGCTTCGACTGCTTTTGCCATCTTTCAAAGACATGAGACACAGCTTTTCAGCCTTCCAATATGGACTGAAGACTCAAGTCTCTCCAAGAATCCTCCAAACCCTTCAAAAGAAAACAAAGAATCCTCCAAACCTTCAGTGCCAGATGGGGACTGCTGAGACATCCAGCTTGTGGACTGAGCTACTACTGGGGTTTCAGCCTCTTCAGAGTTTAGACTGCCATTGTTGGACTACCCAGGCTGTATCACGGAGACCAGTACAGGAAGATCAAGACAGGATGTGGTGCTTACTGGGCCTCACTTGGTGACCATGGGAAGGGAAAACCCCAGTGTGGAGCACAAGGGCAGAACTGATGGTGATTTGGGCTTACCAAGGAGGAGCCTTCAAACATGACATCTTTCAGCCTAATAAAGAAAAAAAAATTATAAGTTGAAGATGCTAAAACCTATGATTTATGTGGCATGCATATATGCATATTTTGGAGTGATGTAAATTGGAAGAAACAACAACAACAACAAAAAGACTGGGTCAAAGAACTGACTGAAATGGTGAACTTCTGCTTGAAACAGTAAACTTCTGCATTGAAAATTTTAAAAGAGACTGAGAAAAAGATGAAAAACATGTTTGGCAGAATGCATGAGCTCTGGTGGGGTAGGGGCAAGGAAGGGGGCATGGGTCTAGATTTTATTGGAAATTTTGTATGAAATGTACAAAGCTTCAATAAAAACTGGCTTTGAAAAAATTAAATCTTTAAGAAAAGTTCTTAATAAAAACTGTAGTGCAGCTGTGGCCTGAATGTTAACAGGAACATATCACAGCTACTCAGCACATTTTATTTAATTATCATAGCTACTTTAGGAGTTAGACATTTGGATTATTTTCATTTCAGAGATGTGAACACAGATATTTAGGCTAGTACTAAGTAGGAATGTAGCAGAGTGACCAGAAACTACAGATTACAGGAAGTTGGTAGGTGTTGAATTAGTTGAGTCTATTACTTGTGGCAAGTGGGAGAATGGACATCATGCAGAGCTGTGGCCTTTCTCAGCAGAACATTGTTAGGAAAAAACATTATATAGTTTGGGATTTGGTTGGATAATTTTGTGAGCGTTCAAGGAAGTGAAGGTTGCCTGTTGATTTTGTAATTCTCTGATTGACTATCTTGGTAAATCTTGTTTATTAGGAGAGCAGACTAGAGTGAGATAAAGTTGCAGTTGGTAAAGAACTAGCAGTCATTCATTCAGCCTAGAGAGGGGATGTCTGATGTTCCCTGTGCCCAAATGACCTTGACTAAGTGGATGTTCTGTGAGACTGCCGGTGGCCAGCAGGAGGATGATAGGTTTCCTCTCTAAGCATCAGCTGTGTTTGGGCTATTGTTAAGGATCAGCTACAAGTTTTCTGGTGGAGTGTCTTCCTTTTTGTTAATATTTTTTCAATGTATATTGTTGTTGAATTTTTGTATATTTCATACAATACATCTTAATTGTTAGACTCCCTCCTTTATCTTCAACCCCCCAAAGCTCGCCCAAATGATTTCATTTATTTTGTCATACATGTTAAGGTCTATCAAGTCAAGTTTTTTTTTGTCATATATTTTGTCATATATGTTAAAATCTATCAAGTCAAGTTGTGCACCCAGATGTCCCTCAGTCTGAGTTCATCCATTGGAACCTGGTCAGCCTGTCTAGGAACACTCTCTTAAAGATCAACTTTCCTTCACCCAATGGTGAGGAGATCATGTGGGCAGTAGACCTGTTGTGAGAATTAGGTGTCATAGAGACAAAGGGTCTGACACCTAGCATACAGGAGGCTCTCTAGCAGTAGGCCATTTCTGTAGAAATCCAGAGATCAAGGGAGGATGGATAAGGTCTGTGAATGGTCTGTTAACTATGAAATCTCCTCTGATTGTCTAGACTCCCATTTCAATGATTCTTGGAGTTTAAGGACTGTTTCTTGTTCTTTTTTCATTTCTCTTTCTCCCTCCCTCCACCCTCTCTCCTTCCCTTAACCCTCCCCCCTCTCCTTTCTTTACTCCCTTCCTTTTTAAGGCGGGCATTCTCAGCATTTCCCTAGCAATACCCTCTGTTATTCTTGGCATTTAGAATTCAGTATTAGCCCTTGGAGACTAATTGGTTTTTTTTTTTTTTTTTTTTATGTGTTTTCCCCATTTCCCTTGAAGGTAGTGCTAAAATAAAGCTGAACTCATCACCTAGACTTTTTGTATGGTCATAGACAACATTTATATCTCAAGATCATAGAAAACCCTGGTATAGCAAAAAAAAATCTTTACTGCATAATTAATTTCCAGCATATCAGATGATGGGTGAAGCTAAGCTCCATTTGCAAAGAAATAAATTTTTTCATATGCAAAGCTAGAAGTAAAAATAGCCGTTGAATTTTAAGTGGATCTCAGATGTGTTTAATAAGTGAATCTTGTCAACAGAATCCCTACCTGGATCATTTGGGGATGTTTTAATTGAGCTGACGTTATTAGATGTCCCCTGCTGGCACTCATGCAAGGGCCTCCTTCTACTGCTGGACAGTTTAAAAGAACTGTGGTCATATGAGACGAAACAAGGCATTTTGCCATTTTAGAAGTGATTGCTGTTCTTACGAGTGATATCATTAAAGGAAATGAGGGCGTTCAGCAACATCAGCAGCATGAGAACAGCAAAAATAAAATGTAGCCTGCTTCTTGGCTGACAAAACTTTCCCTTCTTAAAAGAAAACAGAGAGCTATAAACATGAAAGCACCTAATCTTCCTAAGAGAGAACCCTAGGAAAAAACCCCTCAATGTCTTTTCCTCTTGACTTTTCACTTATAAGATGACCTATAGAGTAATCCAGACCAGTAGGCAAGGAGGCGGGGGATTCTCTGCAGGTTGTAGCTTCTCTTACATCATGGAATTGTTTATCTTTGACTTGTGCCCTTTCACTGAGACCAATTTATGGAAGAAACTTGTCCAAAGTCACAGTCTCCATACATGGAATGGGTTTAATAGGATTATAATAACAATTTTGTGTTAAAGGAAAATATACAGTTTGGGGTTTATTTGTTTTGAGAAAAGTTCCTTTTGTGAATGTTTGGTTGTCCCAGCATTTTTTTTTTAATTTCATGTGTGTGTATAGTACATAGTATGTTTTTTAGAACTAAAAAATATTCCAATTATTACTTTTTAAAAGAATAATTAACTTCAATAGAAAACCCAAAGAGCACATCTAAAATTATTATTATATATTATATATATATATATATATATATACACACATATATATATGCTATTTTATTTGAGATTTGGGCATTTACAATTATAGCAAGTAGAATCAAATAATGTTATCAGAAAAATCATTGTGACAAGACAGGGCTTATTCCAGGCCTGCATTCATTCATTCATATTAGGAAATTGATCTTTTATTCTTTTACAAAATTCTCATGTGTGTATATGTATATAGTATGATGCACATGCATGTATATGCAGGTTTATGTGGAGGCTGAAGATAGACATTGGTATCTTTCTTCTATTGCTCTCCACATTAGTTTTTTTAGACAGGTCTCTCACAGAATCTGGAACTCACTGATTGGCTGGCTGGATTGCCACTGACCTGTGGGGATCTGCCTGTCTCCATGCCCCTGGTGCTGCAGTTACAGATGTGTGCCACTGTGTCCAGCTTGTATGTGGGCGCTATGGATCTTACTTCAGGTCCTTATACTAGCATGAAAGGTACTTTACTGACTGAGCTATCTACACAGCTCCATGCTCTAAGTACTTTTTGACCCTGAAGGACTCACATGCATTTCATACTGTGGGAGCTCTTCAATTGATAATATAGGTTAGGGACTTAAATTCCACAGCAATAACTTACTGAGACAGGACCAACCACTTGGTATCTATATAGAATGTTAAAACTCAATCTTCTTAACCTGTTGTTTCTTTCCCACTTATTAATGTTTACACACACACACACACACACACACATATATATATATATATATCTTTGGATATATATGTATATATACATACATACATATATATGCATATATAGCCAAAAGATTTATTTTGAGAACCCAGAGACAAGGTTAATCTAATGACTGTATTTACATGGAACTTGATTTTCTGAGTTGAGCTGCCTCCCTTTTGGATTCTGTGCTAGGCTGGCTCTAAAGAGCTGTGCTATTAAATGGATTTACAGTCAGGCAGAGCTGGTTAGATACACATAGCAGCTTTATTAGTTGGCCCCTTTCTGGTTGTAAATGAGAGTCCTAACTCTTGTCACTTCTGCCATGTGTTTGCAACCTAGTGGGATGCACAGGGTATTCTGTATTTTGGGTCTTATGTCTGTGGATCAAGTGATAAAAGCTCAGTCTCCCTGTGGCATTGCTGAGAAATTATGGAAACTTTAAGGAGTAGAGCTGGAAGGAGGCTCTGCCTTTGAGGGCATGCCTTTGAAGGAGATAGTAGGATTATGGGCCCTGATAGTTTCTGTCCTTCTGCTCCCTGTTTGTAAGGTGACCAGGTTTGCTCCATTGTACCGCCTCATCATGACATGTTGATTTTCCCAAAGCAATGGGGCCAAATGATCATGGACTGAAACTTCTAAAACTATGAGCCTGAACCTTTTCCTTGAGAAGCTGGTTCTTGTATTTGTTGTAATGTTGGAAATCTGACTAACGTAGAGCAGCAAGACTTCAAGAAACACTAAAGTCTGAATCTCAACTGTGCTTGTGGGAATAGTAAAAATAGTTAGGCTTGGGTCCAAATCCTAGACCAACAGCGCTAACTTCCTGATTGTCTTCATCAAGATGACACAAGTCCACAGTTAAATTTTCTGAAAAATGGATGTCATAGATGTATCTTTGAAAAATGGTGTTCCTTGAGATAAATAGATCTTGGGTTAGAGCTTGAGAATTGGAGACTTGGGAAGATTGGAAGGCATGCAATGTATAATCCTCTTTTTATACTTGTAGATCTAACTCAAGGTCACTCTCTACTGTTGACTTTATTAGTTACTCAGTTCTTGACAGCCATATGGTTTCCATCCACTGTTGCAGGGGAATGTTTCTTCAACTTCAGGTGCCAGAAAACAAGAGGCAAGGTAAGAAAAATAATTTTCACAGGGAATAAGGGACACTATTAGATCAAGTTGCTTTGGCAGGAAAATGTGGAGACTTTTCTTAATACTCAGAGAGCCTCAGGGCCTTATGACTATTACACCCTAAGATGGGAAAAGACACAAATGAATAAAGTAAAAAAAGACCCTAAAAAAGAGAGAAACTGAAATACAACATAGAAGTGAAAATTGAGAATTTTGTCAAAGGATTATTTTCCTTGCAAATATTTGAGCCTGCAGGCAACAACTCTACCTTGTTGTTAAAGCATATTATAGAATAGAATATTTCTAATTATTATTGTATTTTTGTAGAAAATCATCAACTCTGACAGAGGTCCAAAGAGCACATAAAAGGACTGTATGTATTATAGCTATTTTATTTGGGACTTGAGCATTTACAATGATCACAGCTAGTAGAATCAATCATTATATTATCAGAAAAATTACTGTGACAAGACAGGGCTTATTCTAGGTCTGCATTAATTCATTAATATTAAAATAAATCAATTAATATAATTCAATTTGTTAATAGCAAGAGCAAAAAGGAATGTGTTGATATATGCCATAAAAACATTTGTTACAAAGCAACATCCATCCCTGTTATAAAAACTTTCAATCAAATTTCCACAAATAGACAAGCTTATAGCATTATAAAAGATACATTTATAATCTGTGGTCAGCCTCAGGCTTGGTGGTAAAACTCCCATTAAAGTCAGAAACATGTAAAGAATATTCATTGTCATAACTATTATCTGGCAGTATTTTTTCTAGATTTTGTGAATTCTATTTGAAATAGAAATAAAATGAGTAGAGGAAACATTATCAGGATTTATAGACTGTGAAGTCATTAAAAAGATGGTGGGGTTCTCCCTAAACTGACTCATAACAGCATCCACTTCACGCTGGGGAAAGAAACAGGATGTGAACAGTAATTAGAAATTGAAATAGTTTTTGTAGAAGCAGAGCACAAGTGTGTGTGTGTGTGTGTGTGTGTGTGTGTGTGTGTGTGTTGGGAACAAAATACAAAGAAAAAACTCACAAAGTTTATTTTATGTAGCATTGACTCTTGTTCTGGATGGTGGAATTCTAGGACTCTCTTTGTGTGTTCTGTATTCTCTTTAGGAATCATGATTGTTTTTTCTTTTAATGCATAATAGCAATAAATGTTAACTTTAAGTGTCATGCTTATGTCCCTTTTGATCATCTCTAATCTTTTGTTGTGTGTGTGTGGTGTTGTGTGTGTGTGTGTGTGTGTATCACTTGGAGGTGAGAGAGCTCAGGTGTTGCTTTTCAACTTCCACCTTGTTTGAGCACAACCAGTTCTCTCTGTTCATAGAGGTGTAATGTCACAGAGTAGATGGCCCTTGGGTTCCTGTGATTCTCCTGACTCCATCTCTCACCTTGCCACAGGAACACTAGGATTAAAGATGTTGGGGCATCTCCATAATTAAGGTCTTATAGGGGATGTAACTCAGGTCTTCATGCTATGTGACAAATACATCATTCACCAAGCCCACCCACAGTTCTCCCTTGATATTTAGTGTTATTGTTTTCTCTATCTTATTTTTTCAGATGGAGAATCAGATTCAAGGAAGGTAAATAACTATTTAAGAACAGGGGCAGTTGACTTTACATTCCTATACCCCTAAGTAGTCCCTCTAATATATATGTATTAGAAAAAGGTACATTTTTTTGCTAAAAAAAACACAACACACCACAACAAATAATATACATATATATATATTGAATAATCAAAATATGACAAAAATACATAAAATATAGATAAAAAATATTACTATATATATATATATATATCTATAAAGAATTATATATATCGATAATATATTAAACAATAGTAGTGAACTTATACATACGATTATATTTATGTTAATATATTTGTATTTGTATACATGTTCACACATAAATATTTAGAAATGCTATGGGATGATGACACAATAAAATTCTTAGCTAATAGTCAATTTTGCTTATTAACTACCTAAGCCTTCTATTCTTGGAATATCAGCTGAGACTATGTTTTTCTGTTCTGTAGTCCTAGCAGAAAGCATGTATTCTTTACAGAGTACTGACATTAAAAATCTTTTATATATGTCAGTTTAACTATCAAAGGAAAAATGGGCCACTCTGCATGCCTGATGGCAAGTCCTGCCCCTTGGTACTCATCAGTAGTGAGCTCTGTTGTTGGCCTGGTTGTGGATGTGGAGTCACAACAGGGACAACAGGGCATGGTGTATACTAGGGCCCTGACATGGCTAGTCTGCTCCATGATGTGAACAGAAGGTGTAAAACATGGGCATTCCTGCTCAGAGAAGTCTGGCTACTGCAAAAGTCGGAACAAAGGCTTTATCTTCTGCTCAACATTGTTTTTTGTTGACACTCTGATGACTGTGCGCATTTGTTCAGGCTGAGGGGTGGCCAAGTGCCACTGGTCTCAGTTGGTGCCCAATGGCCTGAAGGGTCCAGTCATCTGGTCTGGAAAAGAGCAGACCCCCATCTTTCTCCAGATAAAGTATAGCTCTTTCACTTCTTATGTTCTGGTGGCTCAGCTCAGAGATGAGAGGAAGTTCATACAGACATGCATACTGACAATGGAAGGAGCTAGATGCCCCAAGGAACAGCTCCTGTTCTCTGGAGACAGGATGGAGAATTCAGACCTTCCTGAGGGGCCTTCTATTGCTAAAGGAGTAGCATGAGGAGTCCAGCATATTTACATCACATCAGCTACTATCAGATACCCTTGGGAGGCTGGTAGGAGACTGGCAACTGCATTGCCACCATGCATATCCAAGAGTCAAGAAGCCTTTTATCTGCAATTTGAAGAGCCTCCTTTTCCTCTGAACCACATACCTGGCCATTATTCTCATTTCTTTTCTGGACTCTGTGCTGGACTGGTTACCTGATGAATCTTCTTGGTCTAGGTTCCTGGTGCCCAACCCTTTGCTATGCCCTATCCTTCTCTTCACCAAGACCTCACTTCAGCCTCTTTCCTCTTCTACATCTCTTGGCCTCATCTCTCACTTTTGCCTTCTCAAACTTTCCTTGACCTGTCTCTAGCTTTGTGAAAACTGAAACTATAAGTGAGTGAGGAAGGAGAGACAGAAAATAATCAGTGTGTTCCCTTTTCCCCTGCCCTGCCCCAGGAGCATTTCAGGCAGGTTGGTGGGTGAGATAAATGAATAAATGGATGAACTTTTGTTTTCATTGGCATATTTCTAATGGGTGAGTTAAGTGATCACAACAGGCCAGGAATGGCTCCAAATGTACATGGGATGTTTATATTGTTAGGAGGTGGTAATTCAGTGAGGAATGTATATCATGAACATATGAGTTAAAAATACAGCCATACCAGGACTAAAAATGCTATGATAGAAGAGCATTAAAAGAAGTGTAAGGTTTGCTCAACCAATCATCAAATAAAGGTAGACCGGAAGCAGGATTTATTTAGCATCTGTGGTGATCCAAAGGCCACACCAAACTGTCTCATATATTCTATTTTATTGAACCATCTCCAAATTCTTCAATATGTTTCATGATTTCTTTTTGAAATTTTATTTATTGTTTTTTGTTTTATGTGTATGAATGTATTGTCTGGATGTATGTAAGTGCACCCATATTGTGCAATGCCCATGGTGATCAGAAGAGGGTGTGAGAAACCCTTTGAACTGGAGTTTTGGGTGATTGTTAGCTACCATGCAAGTGCTGGGAAGCAAACCCTGGCCCTCTCCAAGAGTAGCCATTGCTCTTAACCACTAAAACATCTCTCCAGCCCCAGGTTTCATGATTTCCATTGTAAAGATAAGATATCTGAGTTTTCAAAATAGTAAGTAAATTGTATCAAAAGTCACTCTAACTGTTAACAGTCAAGTTCAGCTTCTTGCTCAGATATGTTTCTGTAAGATGCTGGGCTTCTTGGGGGGGCAGAGGGCTAGGACGGGCTTGGTTCTCTAAGAGAAGCTGAAGTCTAGGGAAACAGGTTGTATTCTGAGGCCTGTGTATGTCAGAACCATCTGTGGATTTTGCTGAATATACAGATTTCAGGGCTTCACCATAGAGCTATTGAATCAGATGCTTTATTTAGATTATGTAAATTCCCAAACCTGAATTAAAAAAAAACTATTTTCATTGATTTGAGGATTTCATACAATATATTTTTGGGGGGGGTTGTATAAAATTTTTAATATTTATCAATAGTCATTATTTATGGGTCTTTACACATTTGCAAATTTTATTTTATTTTTTTTAATTTAATTTTTATTGATGCTTTGTGCATTTCGTACATCATTTTCCAATTCAGATCAGGCATATTTCCCTTTCCGTGAAGAAAATGAATAAATGGATAACTTTGTTTTCATTAGGCATTTTCTATGGGTGAGTTAGTGATCACACCAGGCCAGGTTGGGCTCCATGTAACATGGGATGTTTATATTGTTAGGAGGTGGTAATTCAGTGAGGAATGTATATCATGAACATATGAGTTAAAAATACAGCCATACCAGGACTAAAAATGCTATGATAGAAGAGCATTAAAAGAAGTGTAAGGTTTGCTCAACCAATCATCAAATAAAGGTAGACCGGAAGCAGGATTTATTTAGCATCTGTGGTGATCCAAAGGCCACACCAAACTGTCTCATAGATTCTATGTTTTGAACCCTCCAAATTCTCAATATGTTTCATGATTCTTTTTGAAATTTTATTTTTATTGTTTTTTTGTTTTAGTGTATGAATGTATTGTCTGGATGTAGTAAGTGCACCAACATTGTGCAATGCCCATGGTGATCAGAAGAGGGTGTGAGAAACCCTTTGAACTGGAGTTTTGGGTGATTGTTATGCACCATGTAAGGTGGCTGGGAAGCAAACCCATCCCTTCCAAGATGTAGCCATGGCTCTTAACCTACTAAACATCTCTCCAGCCCCAGGTTTCATGATTTCCATTGTAAAGATAAGATATCTGAGTTTTCAAAATAGTAAGTAAATTGTATCAAAAGTCACTCTAACTGTTAACAGTCAAGTTCAGCTTCTTGCTCAGATATGTTTCTGTAAGATGCTGGGCTTCTTGGGGGGCAGAGGGCTAGGACGGGCTTGGTTCTCTAAGAGAAGCTGAAGTCTAGGGAAACAGGTTGTATTCTGAGGCCTGTGTATGTCAGAACCATCTGTGGATTTTGCTGAATATACAGATTTCAGGGCTTCACCATAGAGCTATTGAATCAGATGCTTTATTTAGAATTATGTAATTCCCAACCTGAATTAAAAAAAAAACTATTTTCATGATTTGAGGATTTCATACTATATTTTTTGGGGGGGTTTATAAAATTTTTAATATTTATCAATAGTCATTATTTATGGGTCTTTACACATTTGCAAATTTTATTTTATTTTTTTTAATTAATTTTTATTGGTGCTTTGTGGCATTTCGTACATCATTTTCCATTCAGATCAGGCATATTTCCCTTTCCTTCCCCCACCCCAACCCCATACCCAGATCATGTATTTTGCCATAACTGTCCTGCNTTCTCCCTTTCCTTCCCCCACCCCACCACCCCATCCCAGATCATGTATTTTGCCATAACTGTCCTGCATCTTTCTCGGTTTTTTTTTTTTTCATTTTTTAGCTGAAAGTGATAATCCATGAGTGACAGGCATCCTTCGTGCAACATCTGCAGGCTGTTTGTGCCCAAACCCCCACAGCCCAACCGTCCAGTGGGGGGTGACAGGTTGTTGTTCAATCAAGTTGATCAAATGAGTGTCCAACTAATTGCTGTAGTTTCACACCATTCACCCAATCGAAGCCTTTACATCTACCCAGCCCCCTCTATTTCCGCAGATTGTTCCCTAGGCTTAGAAAAAGGCACAGGTGGATGAGAAGTAGGTCAGATTTCGAGACTCTTCCTCTTCTCTCCCCCAACCTACCGCCTGATGCTAGACTTTCATGTCCTCCATATTTGTCTTTTTTAAAGGCTATTGCATCGTAATCTTGTTTCCAAAATGCTCTGGTTATGAGTTTATCCTTTGGAGTCTGCTCATCCTACCAGGGACACACCGGTAAGGAAAATCAAACCTGAAATTTTGCTATACTAAAAATAATTGAAAAGAAGGTAGAGAACAATTTACATCTTTTTTAATAAGCTTCGTGAAGTATAATTGAATGCAGCAAAACATATCCATGTTTTAGATGAGCAGTTTTATAAATTTTGACAAGCATGCCATTATGGTAAGCAAAAACAGGTGAGAAGATAAAAACTGTCCCCAGCTACCCTAGCAACCTGCTTGTGTTCCTCTGCAGAAATTACTTTTTCACTTTCTTCTCTATCCCTGGTCTCTTAGCTTTCTCTATGATTTTATACCTTTTCTAGAATGTCTTAGAATGAACCATAGAAGTAGCCATGGCTTTTGAGTGAGTTTCTTACACTGAACAGAATGCTTTCCAGATTCACGTGTCATTAGTCCTGTTGTTTAGATGGGAGTACAGTCAAATGTATTCATTTACCTTGCATCAGTGTATGGACATACAGCTTGTCTCCAATTTTCATGATATGAATAAACTGTATATCTATTTCTTTCTATTTAGAGATAGGGGGTATCCTCGCTGTTAGCCCATGCTGGGCTTTTTATGGATCAAGCCTAAGATCCAATTTTTCATGAATATGAATAAAATTAATATAAACACTTCCATATAAGGTTTGTGTGAACATGTTTAAAATTTACTTGGTTAATCAACTAGGAATGAAATTTCTGGTTCAAATAATTATTAATTTAGCTTTATGAGAAACTACCAGCTTTTTCTAAAATGGCTTTCCACAGTTACATGACCATCAGCATCATTAAGAGTTTCAGTGCTTTATATTTGGGACACGCACCGGGAGCTGTTTTCTTTTGCCCTTTAAAAAGTCACCTTAACTGGAGTGTGGTGGTATTTTGTTATGGTTTTTATTCTTTAATATTGTATACTACTTGATATATTATTTTGATCTTATTTTGTTGGTTTGAATAAAGATAATCGCAGCCTAAGAAATAGGAGGCACGGCTGGGTGATAGAGTGGGCTAGTTAAGCGAAATAGTGGGGTCAACCAGTATAACCGGTAGTTTTTTTTTTTTTTTTTATGTTGTTTTTTTTTTTTTTTTTTTTTTTTTTGTGTGTCTGTGTGTAGGTAGGTGAACCTGTGTCAGGCAATGCCAATGGAGGTCAGAAAGGAACGGACGAGTCGGATTAGCCCTTGGAACTGGAGTTTCTCCTGGCATTGGAGTTACCGCATCTTTCTCTCATTTTTTTTTTCATTTTTTAGCTATAAGTGATAATCCATGAGTACAAGCATCCTTCGTGCAAAACCAATCTGCAGGCTGTTGTGCCCAAACCCCCACAGCCCCACCGTCCAGTGGGGGGTGACAGGTTGTTTGTTCAATCAAGTTGATCAAATGAGTGTCCAGACTACATCGCTGTAGTTTCACCATTCACCCCAATCGCAGCCTTTACATTCTACCACGCCCCCTCTTCCGCAGATTGTTCCCTAGGCTTAGAAAAACGGCACAGGTGGATGAGAAGTAAGTCATATTCAGACTCTTCCTCTTCTCCCCCACACCCTACCCCTGATGCTGACTTCATGTCCTCCATTATTTGTCTTTTTTAAAAGGTCTATTGAGTCTAATCTGTGTTTCCAAAATGCTCTTGGGTATAGGTCTATCCCTTGGAGTCTGCTCATCCTACCAGGGACACACCGGTAAGGAAAATCAAACCTGAAATTTTGCTATACTAAAAATAATTGAAAAGAAGGTAGAGAACAATTTACATCTTTTTAATAAGCTTGCTGAAGTATAATTGAATGCAGCAAAACATATCCATGTTTTAGATGAGCAGTTTTATAAATTTTGACAAGCATGCCATTATGTAAGCAAAAACACTGTGAAAGATAAAAACTGTCCCCAGCTACCCTAGCAACCTGCTTGTGTTCCTCTGCAGAAATTACTTTTCTCCTATCCCTGGTCTCTTAGCTTTCTCTATGATTTTACCTTTTCTAGAATGTCTTAGAATTGAACCATAGAATGTAGCCATGGCTTTTGAGTTGAGTTTCTTACACTGAACAGAATGCTTTCCAGATTCACTGTGCATTAGTCCTTTGTTTTTATTGTGGAGTACTAGTCTAATGTATTCATTTATCCTTGCATCAGTGTATGGACATACAGCTTGTCTCCAATTTTTCATGAATATGAATAAACTGATATCTATTTCTTTCTTATTTAGAGATAGGGTATCCTGTAGCCCATGCTGGCTTTTTATGGATCAAGCCTAAGATCCAATTTTTCATGAATATGAATAAAATTAATATAAACACTTCCATATAAGGTTTGTGTGAACATGTTTAAAATTTACTTGGTTAATCAACTAGGAATGAAATTTCTGGTTCAAATAATTATTAATTTAGCTTTATGAGAAACTACCAGCTTTTTCTAAAATGGCTTTCTCAGTTACATGACCATCAGCATCATGTAAGAGTTTCAGTGCTTTATATTTGGGACAGCACCTGGAGCTGTTTTCTTTTGCCCTTTAAAAAGTCACCTTAACTGGAGTGTGGTGGTATTTTGTTATGGTTTTACTTTATATTTCTATACTTGATATATTAATTTTGATCTTATTTATTTGTTTAGAAATAAGGTATCCTAATAGCATAGGATGGCCTTTCATGTGTCACCTTACCTAGTTTTTTTTTTTATTTTGTTTATTTATTTTATGTGTATGAATGTACTGTCTGCATGTAGGTTTGTGCACCCATGTTGTGCAATGCCATGGAGGTCAGAAGAGGGCGTCGGATTGCCCTGGAACTGGAGCTCTCCTGGAATTGGAGTTACAGACGGTTCTCAGCCGCCATGTGGGTGCTGGGGATCAAACCCGGGTCCTCTGCAAGAGCAGAAGGCGCTCTTAACCGCTAGGCCATCTCTCCAGCCCCCACCCTACCTAGTTTTATGTAGTGCTGCAAACTGAACACTAGTCAAGTGGTGTCTAACTGAGCTCTATCTCTAACCCATATTTTTTCATTATCTGTTCATAATAATAGCCTCTAAAAACGTTTTTAATTACTTTAAAGCTCATTTTCTTTTTTGTGAAGTTTGTGTCTTTTCTAGAAATCATGTCAAACTCAAAGCAACATTTTCTCATCTATGCATTTAAAATAGATGTTATCCTATAGTTATACATTTAACATAAGGTCAATTTTGTATATGTTAATTTTTATATATGATATAAGGAATAAATTGAGGCTCTTTTGGCACATGAAGATCCAATTTTTGCAGCTCCATTTATCCAAAACAAAACTTCACTGAGTTACCTCGATGACTTAGTTCAGAGTGAATTGAATGTACATGTTGTTTCTTTTTCCGAGTATGTTTTTGTCATAATTATTATGAGTCATAATATACATATTCCAACTTTAATTTCCTTTTCCTAATGTACTTCAAAAGTCTTTTACATCCCTGTGTGAATTTTATTATTTATTTATTTATTAATTATTTAATGAGCTTTTAAAGTTAGCATAGAAAATAATGGAGTTTATCAGCGCATCTCTGTGCTTGTGGATCATCGTGCTGTGCTCATCTTTACTCCCCACTGCCCTCTCTTGTTCTTCCTTCCCATCCTGCTCCTCCCCTTCTCTCCTAATATCTTTCCCCTCTGAGGAGAACAGGATGTAGAGATTGCTTAGGCAGTTTAAGGTAAAAAGACCACCCCCCCAGGGATCTTGTAGTACTTGGGATTGGGTTGTGGCTGATCTCAAAGAGCAAGGGTCAAATTTTGGATGTTCCCTTGGTCCCTTTCTGCTCTTTGGCTTTGTCCTCTACAGTTTGGTTATTGAGTACTCAGAACAGTTTCATCAGCCCTGAAGAGGCAGTAGTGGGTTTTTAAACATTTAGTGGCATTTAGATAAAACTTAGACATGGAGTGTTAGTAGGGCATAGGTGGCATGAAAGTAGAGAGTGGGAAAGATATGGGTGGAAAGGTTTAAGTGGAGATGGAAGTGGAGGGATGGGAAAGAGGAAGGGATTGGGAGAGGCCAACCAAAGTGAAGGCTGGATGAAAAAGCCACATGGAAGCCTACAATTTTGTAAGCTAAAAATATGTTTAAAAGAGAAGAGTTAGAGGTAAAATATTCTGCCTAGCTGGATAAATGCTGCTCTTAGAAGCTAGAGATTATTAAATCAAAATACCAGTGCTGAGTGTGGAATGCTTTCTTTTTTTTAAATTTTATTCATTTCTGTATGTGTATGAATGTACTGTCTGCATGCAGGTCTGTGCACCCATGTCGTGCAATGCCGCGGAGGTCAGAAGAACGTCTCGGATTCCCCTGGAACTGGAGCTCTCCTGGAATTGGAGTTTCAGATGGTTCTCAGCCGCCATGTGGTTGCTGGGGATCGAACCCAGGTCCTCTGTAGGAGCGGTCGGCACTCTTAACTGCTAGGCCATCTCTTCAGCCTGTGGAATGCTTTCTTATGAATTGTAAGTCAGGGAGGCTCTAGAGGCTTCCAAAACAATACAGGATCTTGCCAGTCTCCCTGGTTGCCCACTAGAAGTAGATATGAAGACCCTGTTACTGAAGATACTGTGCACCTTGATTGTAAGAGATAGAGAAATCAAGCTGCAACCAATCTAGAAGACTTTTTCCTGCTGGTTGGCTTTCATAATACCAGAAAATTCTATAGAATCTGCTGGAGGAGAAAAGACATCAGAAGCCTCACCAGATGTGACCTCTATAAACCGCAGTGCCAACCCACCAGACAAGATTTGACCACTACTGGAACAGTGGTATGATTACAATGGGAACAGCACTCTCTGATTAGATTTAAGTCTTGCTCTACAGGAGGGATTTCATGTCAGGTACTATAAACCTGGTCAAAAACCCAAGGCCTGGGAGATCATAGGCCCTAGAGGGTGCACTTACCACTGATGTTTAGTGAAACTGACATAGTATCAAACTACCTTCTTAATATATATCCATAGATGAGTTCCACTCTCACACTAATTGGAGACACTTCTTTATATAATGAACAACTACTGTGAATGCAGAAACTCCTAGCTATTCAAGATGTTGAGAATAGGTAATTGTTGAGTGATCAACCACCAGGACATTTTTACCATCCCTTTGAGGTGGCAGAAGAAGGGGTGGAAAGAATCTAACATCAGGAAGATAAGGAAAAGTGCTGTATGGAATGCCATCTTCTGGGTATGACATAGACATTGAAATGAGTTCATAACATCTGTGATTGCTTGTACTTTTCCTGCACCAGAGTGGAACTTTCAATAGCCAGTCAAGAATGGGAGAAAAACTCTTGTGGTCCTACCCCTCTCTGCTGAACTATTGTCTTCTGATGGTTTGGGGCTTCAGATATGTACCTACTGGTAAGCCTGCCACACTCCATTAGATAGTTACATACCCATGGTCACACAGACAGTCCCAGAAAAACAAATGATGAATGGGATCCCTCATCTGTGGATGCTAACCCCAAGTACCTAGTTGTAAGGGAAACTAAGCAATGTTAATGTTATGTTCCTCCTGATCTGAAAACAACTGTGCTCTTTTATTGTGAATCCTTTAACAAGTTCTAGAATTAAGCTACCATTTATTTCCAGACTTAAACAGTTTTGGTATATTGGTGGAGGGTAAGTATGCACAAAATCCGTGAAACTACAGCAATGTAGTCTGGACACTCATTTGATCAACTTGATTGAACAAACAACCTGTCACCCCCCACTGGATGGTGGGGCTGTAGGTGTTTGGGCACAACAGCCTGCAGATAGGTTTTGCATGAAGGATGCTTGTACTCATGGATTATCACTTTATCGCTAAAATGAAAAAAAAAAAACTTAGAGAAAAAAAAAAGAGTTAACTACCAAGACTGTTATTAATAAATTTCATTGGACCATGATGTAACTAATTAGTAAACTAAGGTTGTATATTGTCACTGTAACGGTTTTTTCTTGGGTAGTGATGATGGCTCTTGTCTCTCTTGTCACAATACTGGTTTTATTTTTTCAATAAGAATGAGTAGAAAACCCTCAAAAAAAAAAAAAAAAAAAAAAGAATGAGGGAAAAAAAAAACTTGTTTGTCATGACTTTGTGTTCTAACCACAGTATGATCTATTTATGGGAGTGCTTCTTAGTATTTTTATATAAGGCTGCTTTAGCTTTTGTCCACGCTTTTTCTAAAATATTCTTTACCAGTGTAGTTAACAGGTATCCGGTCTGGTGTAACTTAGCCTTTCTGGATGCTTAACAACCATACTAAGGCCTACAATGATTTGGCCCACGGGACCTTGGGGGATAACTTTTTCCTTGCCCCCCCCCTCAGAGGTCCACTAAGTCCCCAGGGGACTATGCATGGTGGGCTCTCTGCAACTTGTCCTGGCAAATGGCAGTCACCAGTCTTCCTGTGACGGCGGTCTGGAAGCTCCACCTATGGGCAGGCTCCAGCCAGGTGTCCAGTTCTATAAAGAGGAAAATCTGCTCATGCTTCAAAAAGGGAAGCCTGTCTAGCAGGACCTGACTCCTCGATTGGTGGTCGCGTCGTTTGGATGGAACTGGTGATTGAAAAAAAGCACACAACAAAGAGCCAGGGGCTACCCCCCACTCCCAAAACCTGAGTGACCATTGGGACCATATCGTCAACTGACCTTGAACAAACAAAAACCTTAATCTAATTGGTCTAACAGTGTGGCCTTAAGCGTCAAAGGAAAGTATAACCGAAAAAATTAGTAAGGCCTGAGAAATTGAACTCAGATATAAAACTTGAGGATCCTTAGTAATAATTAAAAAGGCAAAAAAGGAAAAAAGAAAAAAAAAAGTAAAAAAAAAAAAAAAAGAGCACAGTTGTTTTGCCTGACTTGCTGGCAAATGCAGCTACTTGGAGGCTACCACTGCTTTTGCCATCTTTCAAAAACATGAGACACAGGTTTTCAACCTTCCAGTATGGACTGAAGACTCATGTCTCTCCAAGAATCCTCCAAACCTTCAGTGCCAGATGAGGACTGTGAGACATCCAGCTTGTGGACCGAATTATTACTGGGGTTTCAGCCTCTTCAGAGTATAGATTGCCATTGTTGGACTACCCAGGCTGTATCACAGAGACCAGTACAGGAGGATCAAGACAGGACGTGGTGCTTACTGGACCTCATTTGGTGACCATGGGAAGGGAAAACCCCAGAATGGAACACAAGGGCAGGACTGATGGCTGTTTGCGCTTGCCAAGGAGGAGCCTTCAAACATGACATCTTTCAGTCTAATAAAAAAGAGAAAAAAAGAAATTATAAGCTGAAGATGGTAAAAGACATATGTGGCATGCATATATGCATATTTTGGAGTGATGCAGATTGGAAGGAACAACAGTAACAACAACAAAAGACTGGGTCAAAGAACTGACTGAAATGGTGAACTGCTCAAAACAGTAAACTTCTGCATCAAAAATTTTCAAAAAGACTGAGAAAAAGATGAAAAACAGATTTGGCAGAATGTGTGATCTCTGGTGGGGTGGGGGGGACAAGGAACAGGGAATGGGTGTAGACTTGATTGGGAATTTTGTATGAAATGCACAAAGCTTTAATAAAAATTGGCTTTAAAAAAATCCTGACAAACAGCAGAAAATATATCTATCCTGTTAAGGAAATTTTATTCCTTTAGCCAGTTCTTATACATGTCAACAAGAACACATCAATGTCTTAAGAGAACCTTATTATGATAAGCAGAGGACTATATTCTAGTTTTATATCGATGTACCAAATTTAACAAATTAGAAACCTTGAACATATACCATCTTAAGTTTTGTCCTCTGCAAACCTTATTATGATAAGCAGAGGACTATATTCTAGTTTTATATCGATGTACCAAATTTAACAAATTAGAAACCTTGAACATATACCATCTTAAGTTTTGTCCTCTGCAAGCCTTCTAATGTGCAAGCTTAAGCACATTACTGTCCTGCAATGTGCTTAAGCTGTGTAGTTATATCCTCACTTTCCCTCTCCACTTTTGAAAAACATAGTATTTTTTCTTAAGAAAAAGATCTTATTTTTCCATAAAATTTTCTTGTTTCAAAATACTCCCTTCTTTTTATTTTCCTTACTCAAAGTATATTCTTATGTACTTCACATCTTTCTCTCTCTCCTTCTTGGTTGTATCTGGGTTTCCTCCTTAATAAAACCAAACACTTTATATTCAAGATCTAGTCATAAGATTAGAGCAACATAAAAAATGTACACCTTAAAATATAGTTGACCCTAGGGCTGGAGAGATGGCTCAGCAGTTAAGAGCACTGGATGCTCTTGCAGAGGACCCAAGTTCTGTAAGCCCAATTCCAGGGGAATCCAGCACCCTCTTCAGACCTCTGAAGGCATTGCAGGACATGTGTACACTAACACACATGCAGGCAATACACTCATACACATAAAAAATTAAAAAGATAGTTGATTCTAAATTATGTTTTTGACACAATGTAACAAGGTAAGATTATCTGCCTACACATTGTTAAACTGTAAGCATCTTGTCTCTTGTGGGTCTTAACAGAGTTTACTGATGCCTGGCTTTCCTTTTTCTTTTCCTTTTTCTTGAGATCAGGTCTCGCTATGTGTGTCTGGCTGTCCTGGAATTCACATCATTCTGCTGCCTCATTTCTAAGTGCTGGGATTGCAGGTGCGAGCCACCATGCCAGACATTGCTTGGATATTTAAAAAGGAACTTTTACACATTCTCCTTTGCTCTCACATGACTTTAAGATTTACAAGAATTCTACATTTGAGAAAAAGCTGGCCAAGTTAACAAATTTTTCAACAACCTTGGGGGAAAAACTGCCATAGCATAAGCACGAAAAGGCAGAAGGGAAAGAAAGGACAGAGCCCCCAGTCTATATGTTAGCCTAATTGTATTTTTTGATAGAAAGGAATTGAATGCCTGTAAGATCTTGGTAAGAATGGAAATGGATGTTTTCCTGGGGTTGTGGTGGGGTGCTATGCCATAAGCTGTGTTTATTATTGCATCCGGGGAATGGAGGCTGGACCCAGACCCCCCTGTACTCTTCACATTTTCATTTTGCCTGAGAGTTTGCTAGGGCAACCTGTAATCAGTGGCTCTCCAGAACTGAAGATCATTCTGGTCTGGTATCTTCAGCCAAAGAACCAGGCCTTTCCTGGAACTTAAGGTCCCAGGATTAAGCCCTATAGACAGAACATCTGTTCAGTTGTTTGTCCTCTGGTAGTGTCCACTCAGTCATCATCTACTCCAAGCAGAACAAGAAAAGGTTACCTGAAAGGGTTGAGGAGAGTGCTTTTGAAGGGATGCCCTCTGACATTTTTAAATTTTTTGTCATCATCATTTTATGGTAAGACCAGGTTGAACTCAATTCCAGTTCCTACTGAATTTTGACCTAACAACAAGGGTATATGTGGTAATGTACTCTTATCCACAGAGGAAATCATCTGACTTGGGATCCAATTTATAGCTTTTACAGAAGTTAAACTTGGCCCTTAAGGCCATAAAGGTCTGAACATAAGGGAATTTTTGTCCATTTTCCCAAGTTCTGGCAAAAGAGATTGAGCCAAGTGAAAGATTATCAAGTTTAAATCCTCCATCTCATGTCAGACCTTCCCACCATCCAGTTTGTATCGCTGCTAAACCACATTACAGAGGAAGAACAACTGTATTTTTTGTTGGTATTGTTTTTATGCAGTTGGGGTTCAGATTTTCAAGATGCAACAATGGGGATTTGTTCCAGGGAATGGATAGAAAGTGTGTCTGCAGGAGACTGAGCAGCTTCTTTCCTCGAATGCCTTTGGATAGGCATCTCTCTACTCAGGGAAGTCTGAACTTACTCAACCCTCACAAACTACTCTTACTCCACTTTTCTGCTGTAATCCTGTCTTTAGCATGAAGACACAGACACAGACACAGACACACATAGACACACACAGACACACACACAGACACAGACATACACATACAGACACATAGACACACAGACATAGACACACAGACACAGACATACACACACACACACATAGATGCACAGACACAGACACACACAGACACACACACACAGACACACACACAGACATACACAGACACAGACACACAGACACACACACACACACAGACACACACACACACACACCAAACAAATAAAGCTAGATCTTGGGATAGGGAGATGGCTCTGTGAAAGCATCAGTTGATCTTTACTGTGTGCTCAGTCCTGTCATCTTCTGCTTCTGAGAATGGCTCTTACCATATGGTCATCTTAGTAGCTTTTATGAAGGGACCAGAGTTGTAATGTAATTCCCAAGTTTGGGTATCCTACCATCTCTTGTGAATGCCACCAAAAGGAAGTCAATATCTGAGGAAACTCCGGGGTTTCCATGGACTAAGTTACTTAATTTTTCCTTCATGTGGATGGTAGACCAAGAATCAGAACAGAAGTTCTTGCTATTCAGACTCCCTGGCTTGATCCAGGAAAAGTCTGTTCCTTTTCCATTTATGTTCTGTATACTTACAACATCCAAGGTTTTTATCAGGGGCTTCAGGAAAATAGTTAAGCATCTAGAAGTTCTCAGGTTTCTGACACTAATAAGAGAAGAATGATGAAGTCATTCTTGGTGGAGAGTAAGCACAAGTTACAGGTGCAGCAGGGAAGGAAAGTGGGCAGAATGGAGACAGCAATTGGGAGTTTTAGGCCAGAGAGGAGAGAGAGAGAGAGAGAGAGAGAGAGAGAGAGAGAGAGAGAGAGAGAGAGAGAGAGAGAATATCTTAATGCATTTTGGATCTTAAGAAATGAGATTATATTGCTGGAGAGATGGCTCAACAGCTAAGAGCACTGGCTGCTCTTTCAGAGGACCCGGTTCAATTCTCAGCATCCACATGGTGACTAACAACTGTCTATAAGTCCAGTTCTGTGGGATCCAATGCCTGCTTCTGACCTCTGCAGACATTGGATGACATGGGTGCACATGTATACATGCAGACAATACACTCATACACATAAAAAAAATAATGTAAATGAGATTAGCTTGCCTGGGTGTCACCCAAGAGTTGGTTCATCTAAACAGGGTCTTGGGAAGTTCTTCTGCATTTATCAGAGGTAAGGGAGTGCTTAGGGCATCAGAGTGATTGGCTCCTTATGAGATCCTCCTGGGAAAACTTAAAATTCCATCTAACCCTCTGATATTTTGAGTCCAAAATGACAGCTCCAGAGAAAGTAGACTGTTTTGCTTCTTGTCCACTCGTGCCCCTTTTCTAAGCCTAGGGAACAATCTGCGGAAGAGGGGGCATGGTAGAATGTAAGGGCTGCGATTGGGGTGAATGGTGAAACTACAGCAATATAGACTGGACAGTTATTGATCAACTTGATTGAACATACCACCCCCCAGCTGGATGGTGGGACCCTTGGGCTGTGTGGGTTTGGGCACAACTGCTTGCAAATTGGTTTTACATGAAGGATGCTTGTACTCATAAATTATTACATATTGTTAAAAAATGAAAAAAATAAAAAAGTAATAAAAGAAAAAAAAGAAAGAAAAATAAAATTTCTTATCATCACCATTTTATGGTAAGATCAGGTTGAACTCAATTCCGGCTCCCGGTGAATTTTGACCTAACGACAAGGGTATAAGTGGTAACGTACTCTTGTCCCACCATATAGAAATATTATGGTATAGAAATATAGAAATATGATGGGTTCCCTATTTTGTATACCTGAAACTCGCTGTCTTAGACTAGAAATCAGAAGAGTAAAGAAGCACAAATAGTGTAGGCCCGAAGATTAATGGGCATCATATAAGTAGCCAATGTCCATTGGAAGACTCCATAGGGACTTCCACTCAGAGGATGCTGAATGCTTGCAAAATGCAGCCAGTGGTCATGGGAACACATGGCCTACCACTGCTGTTCCATAGGGAATTTCACTCCTTGAAAATATTGCAGAAAAGAATCTTAGTTAGGGAAAGCACACTTTTTAGGTTTATCCACATTCATTTAATTAGCCTTAGATGGAATCTATGATTCTGCATTTTTTTCTTTTTTACTTTATTTTTATTTTGTATGCTTATGCTTGCATGTGTGTAAGTGCACCTGCATCGTGCAGTGCCCAGAGGTCAAAGAGGGAGACCAATATAAGAAGACTCTAGAGGAAAAAAGTTGAGGTACAAAGGAGAGAGATGTGGACAAGGAAAGGGACTAACCTCACCAACAGTTACCTCAGGTGAATTAGAAGCCTCTTAAGAGAATGTGAGCATTGTGATTATTCTGGCTGGCTTTTCCTTGTTGCTTCAAGTGCTTTAGAATCCAGCTTCTGTGTTTGTTTTGTTTGGTGCATATGTGTGTGTGTGTGTGTGTGTGTGTGTGTGTGTGTGTTGTCTCTGTGTGGTGTGTGCATGTGTGTGAGGGTCTGAGGTTGATGTTTGGTGTCTTTCCTCAGTTACTTTCTATCATTGGTTTATGAGACAAGGTCTCTCACTGAACATGAAGTTCTTCAGTTCACCTAGGTTGCCTAGGAAGTGGGCTTCAGGGATCTTCCTACCTCTGTCTGTTTCCTGTCCCTCTCCCTGAGGCTGGAGTGACAGGCAGAGTACCATGCTTGGCTTTTTACCTGGGTTTTGGGGACCTTGGTTGTACTGGTGCAGCAGGCACTTTATTTTGAGAGCTATCTCCTCAGGCCAGGATATAGCTTGCGTTTTTTTTTCTTTCTTTCTTTTTTGCTTCTTTCTATTTCTTTCTTTCTTTCTTTCTTTCTTTCTTTCTTTCTTTCTTTCTTTCTTTCTTTCTTTCTTTCTTTCTTTCTTTCTTTCTCTATCTATCATCTATCTATCTATCATCTATCTATCATCTATCTATCTATCATCTGTCATCTATCTATCATCTATCTATCTATATCTATCATCTATCTATCTATCTATCTATCTATCTATCTATCTATCATCTATTTTCTACATATTTTATTTATTGTTTTTAAGATAGGGTCTCCCTGTAGTTCCTGGAACTCAATTTGTAGACCTGGATGGCCTTGAACTCACAGAGATCCACCTGCCTCTGCCTCTTGAGTGCTGGGATCAAAGGCGTTTGCCACCACAACCCTCCAAGATCTAGCTGCTTAAACTTTTGGTTGCAATTCTGTAACTAAATGTGGGGTTGACAATAGTAATTGTTTTCTGACTGTGCAACAAGCCTAGCTGGAATCAAAACCAAACATGTAATGAATCCAAGGTGTTTCTGGCCCCACTCATCCATGTTATGTCTTACAATCACGAGACCTTGCTGCAGCTTTGATTCTGAATACACAACAAGCATGTTGCATTACATGTGGTGTCATGGCACTTAAGACCAATGAACAGTGCCTTGGACACCTTGGCTCAGATTTGAGAGGATTCTTTGTTATAAGTTGCTGTTTTAAATGAACTTTGACTTGGAATTAGGACAAAATTTCCGAAAAGTTTGAAATGATTCCCAACACACTTTTCTGATTTTGTGATGTCTGTGAAGTAGCATTCTCAGCAGTGAAAATAATAAATAAAAGTATCCATCAACCTAAAAACTATTGACTCTTTCAATAGTTCTATGTCATTCAGCAACATGTAGCAAGAATTACTTATGCAGAAATAAACAATCACACCCATCCCATTAACATGTAAATGTGTTTGCATATCTAATAAACAGTAAAATTATATACAAATATCAAATAATTGTTTTAAAATAATTTTTAATGATTTATCATTACAAAATGTATGATTTATAGATTTTTTTATAGTCTGGGTCACATAAGAAATCCTCAGCCTTCTGTTGACTATTTCCTTAGGTGGGGTTGAAGCTTCTTACCCACTTGCTCATGTCTGTGCTGGGGTTTTTGTCCTGTTTGAGCTTGCCTGGGACTGGTGTATGTTGGCACCATTGCTGTGAGTTCATATGAGTGACGCGACCTGCTTGTCGTGATTTTTTTTTTTTTTTTTGTGGTCATCCACCACCCTGGGTGGGCAGACATTTGATATAGGTATCAGACTCAGGGACAAATGCTCTTCAGTCTATTGTTCTCTGCACTTTGGCTAGTGGTGTGCTTCTGTGTTAATCACCATCTGCCTCATAAGGAAGCTTCTTTGCTGAGAGTTGAGAGATGCATTAATCTATGGGTATAACAAAAAGTTATTATGAATCAGTTCATTACAATAACTATTTAACAGAAAACTATTGACATATTTAGCCTTAGGTTTCTAAGCCTGATAGCAATGTTAGGTATGGGCTCCATCCTAAGAAGTGGGCCTTAAATCCAATTAAGGAGTGGTTGGTTACTCCTATATTATTTGTGCCACTATTTCATCTGTGGGGATATCTTGCCAGGCCAGTTGTTATTGTAGCTCACAGGATTTGTAGTTGGATGAGGTTGATGATTGTTTTTTCTTCAGGCATGTAACATGCACAGCACCTTCCAGCACTTTGAATACTAGGCAGTAGAGATGCTGAGAGGGGGAGAGTCAGTCTCTTTCAAGCTGGGACTCTTGTGGTTAACCAGGTTCCAGTGAATGGATCCATATCGAAGGACATTTGGGAACAAAAATTAGACCCTAAGGCCTTACATATGTAATAGAGCACATGAAATTGGGTGAAGGGCCATAAAGGGAGGGGAGGATAGAGGAGTGGCTCTATATACCATCAAATTACATTGTATGAAAGTTGCAAAAATTCAATTAAAAAAGAAAAAAACATAAAAATTTCAGGCAAAAATTTCTTTAAAAAAGGCTGTGAGTAGAAAACGTTCAAGAAGCTTTGCTTTAAATCATGCTACTGATGTTACTGGTACTATTTATCTTTTAGACAGACTCAGGGAAAATCCTTGGCTCACTGGCTGAGAATTTTGGGACCCACAGGGCATGCTTTGCAAGTCTGCAGGAACATAGCCTTTCCCTTTCTGTGTCTCCAGTCCTTTATACCTCAGAAGAGTCCTTGAAAGACTAGTGAGGCATTGGTTGGTTTGTCCTGAGTCTTATAACCAGTAGAATTAGGCCTCATGTTCATTTGTTCTTCTTCATCTTCTTCCCACCCAGCCAGAATATTGTACCTGCATTTGAGGATATTGTGCCTGTTTTAGCTTCTAGAGTTGTCTCTACCCCATCAGGTATGATTTTGTTTGATTTCTTCACATTCTTGTTATCTATGGAATGTGCATTTCTAAAAAGTCAATAGTTTCCTGAATAAATAAGTTAAGAGCAAGATTTATTAGTCTGCCTGGCTAGCTTGCTTTTGAAATAATAAGGTCTGCTTCTCAAAGTGTGTCGTGTGTCTCCCAGTTGGCAAGCTGTCACCTGTCATCCTTCAATGGATCAGTACAGAGCATCTTGCCTTGCTTCTGCTGTAAGCTGTAATGTGATCCAAACTCCCCTACTGCAGAAGCTCCACTGACAGGTGAGGGAGGGTTATGAGGCTCTCTCCAAAATTCCAATAAAATGCTTCTTAAGATTGAAGCTTTTTTTTTTTGGTCTTTTTGAGACAGGGACTCTCTTTAGTCCCAGCTGGCCTGGAGCTTGCTATGTAAACCAGGCTGGCCTTGAACTCACAGAGATCTGCTTGCCTCTGCCTCCTAAGTAAAGATTGAAGCTTCTGTAGTAGTAAACTTCCCACACTTGACATATAAATCAGGCCTAGGAATCTGAAAGTAGACAGTTACAGAAAATAAGACCCAATACTATTATTCTACTAAATATAGTAATAAACTGGTTCTTAATAGCTTATTTTTATACTCATAGATTAATACATCTCTCAGTTATAAGCAGAGAAGCTTCTTTATGCAGTAGATGGTGATTAACACAGGGAACCATGACTGGCCTACATGCAAAAATAAGAAGCTGTAAAATGCTTATCCCTGAATAGGACACTTAAATCAAACTTCTCCCTCCCAAAGCTCAGGGACCATTTCAGTTGATGGGGTGGAAAGATTGTAAGAGCTAGAGGTGCTGGATGACCACAAGAAAACAAGTACTCATATGAACACACCACAGTGACGACAGCATGCACAAGTCCCATGTAAGCTCAAACCAGGAGAAAATCCCAGCATAGACATGGGGAAGTGGGTAAGAAAGCCAACCCTACCTGAGGAAGTATTAGTAACTGATTATTTCCTGGAGGGAGTCAGTCTTGTTAAAGGCTATGACTCTTGGTAGGTTGACCAGGCTCCAATGAAGAAACACACACTGAAGGGTATTTGGGACACAAATTTGACTCTGTAGACATATATGATTACAGAGAATTGGATGGAGATAGTAGCAATGGGAAGGCACCTAAATACAATAAAGTTTGCTGCATGAATCTTGCAAAAATTCAATAAAACTAGGAATAAGGAAAGGGTTGAAGCTAAGACACCCAATTACACTTTTCTTGATCTACTTTTTCAGGGTCATTTTTTCTTTAGACTTAAGAAAACAACAATCTACAAGATGTGTTTGAAACCACAGCAAGTTATATAAGTTAAGTAGGAATTGGGCTGTGTGTTTGATGGCCATTACTGGTTTTATTTAATAGAAATTGTAATAGGTCATTTAGGTAGTCTCAATTCTGAATTGTCTTCAATAACAATTTTCCTTGAGAAAGCTGCTAACCTCTCCGAGCCTTCATTTTTGTCATCTGTAAATTGGAGAAGAGCTATCTCCTGGGATTGTTGTATTATGGACATTCAGAATCTATGATGTTTTTCTATCACCCCAATAATATAAATATCCAATGAATGACCTTATTCCTTCTTCTTTCTTTTTGTTTGATGGAAAGCCTTATTGTATTTTGATTTGATTTCTTTTCAGTCTTCATAATGAAAGTGTTCCTGAGTATTATGCTGTTACCATGGAACTTTCAGGCAAAACAAAATGTGAGTAAAATTGTAGAGGGTGTGAGGCCCTGTCATACCAGGACTCCGAGGCCACTTGGGGGAGTGATGGGTGCAACTCAGATGCTTTCATGCTGGGCAAACCTTCAAGGAACAGATAGGGTTTTAGACTTCCTGTCTCACTATTCAGAGGTGAATTAAGTCAGATAGGGAAAGAGTACATTGGAAATATCTTACCTCAACAAGAATCAGACCCCAAATAGGATCTGGGTGATATTGACTTTATTAATTAAGTTATTAATGCAATTAATCATTTACTTGACACATCACTTGTGCTAGACGTTGTCAACCCTTGCCTCCAATAACCATGAAACAGTGATGGGAGAGAAAGTGTGATACTACACAACACATTTCTACTTCACTAGGGTGGTGGATATACAACTTCTTTTACTAATAGCTTCAAGATCCCAAACCAGCCCCTTGTTATTATCATTTGTCCCCTATTCCAATCTGTTCTGCCTTTGGGACATTTGTAAAATGTGTACCGAGTCAGAGATGGCATGCCCATCCTTTCTTGTAGCTAAAGGTTATTGGATTCTACCCACTGGAATTTTAGCAAAATCATAGTACAACTTCTACAGCCCTTACTTAAAGGAAATCCTTACTATTGATTTCCACTTTTCTCTGGATGGAAGCACAAAGCCAAACAATCTTGGAAGACATATATGTCATTTGCCTGGCAGAAACTTATAAGATTTTTCTGGCTGCATTAGATTTCCCAGGATCGAGGATTCAGACATACTATGGGTCCAACCTCAAACCTGGAACACTCTTATAGCTAAGGTTTTATGTGTTCCAAAACTGAAGATTCCAAAGTCTCCATGGGACAAAAGGCTCAAAATCCAATCCATGCCTTGGGATGTGCCTCTTTTTCTAGGCTAACATTTACAGAAACAATGGAGAAGCAAGTGGATAAGTGTGGAACACGTTTATCTTTGTGGTGATGAAAGGAGTATGAGAGATAAAATTCAGGGCAAAATAACAGCAAGAGGAAAGCCAGCAACTGACTAGTCAGTCATACTTGAGAATCTGATGGCAGAGAAAGAAAGGTCTCTCTTCAAGGATCATTTCATTCATTCAATTCAAGCAGGCCAGTGACTGCCACTTCTAGACATGTAGCCTCACTATGGCTCCATTTTGCTGATGTCTCTCTGACTATACCTTAGAACCTCGGCCTTTCGGTGTCTCTCAAGGGATCAATGACCACTATAATGTATATAAACAGGAGAGAACCCTTCCCACTTCTGTTCCACTTTTGAATTCATTCATTTATCAAATTGTAACCGAAAGCAACCTTCATATCAGGAAGATTGTACGTGAATATTTTAGAAGGTACATGACAGAAACTCAACAACATCTCCCAAAAGGACAAGAATGTGCAAGAAGCAGAAACCATAAGTTCAAGGAAGCCTAAGAAACACTGATGGGCTTCCATGATTACAGGCTTCACAATCATGAATTCAATTAACAGTGCCTTGAAAATCCGTGGAATAAGGGGCGAATCAGAGGATTCAGGGAAAGGCTAACCCAAAGGGATGAGTTATTAAAAGCCCTATGGATCCTTATTATCTCAAAACACAACTAAGAAATAAGTTTAAAGATAGAAAAGAAAAATAAATATGAGGTAATAACTGGGAGTTAACAGGAACTGGGCAGGAGATGGGGAGAGGAAGTAGTTGTGGGTGGGATAGCAAAATGTAGTAAGAATGTATGAAAAATCCTTAAGGAAACTCACTAAATAGTAAGTCAATTTCAAAATACAAATGAAAAAATTGAGACTCAAATGGAATTACCCTATATGGGTAGAGAATGTTGCTTCCAGAAGATATGGGCTATTAAATGAAAATGAAATACTTCCTTATGGTTTATTGGACAGGAGGACCCCACAGGTCCCCCAAACAACATAGGGTACTGTTGTCTTTGGCTACATATCATTACATAATAAGCCCCTATTGCTGAAGACACTACACACTTTGGCTGTAGTACATAGAGAAATTAATCTCAAATTGACCAGGAAACTTCCTCTGTGCTGGCTAGCTTTCATGGCTCCATAAGGTGCTGTGTAAGCTTTCAGAGGAGGAAGGATAACAATGGTTTTACCCATCACTGAGCCCTGCATTCTGCAGTATTGACCTCAGGCAAGATGTACCTATAAAGGCAATAGCAGCATGACTACTATGGGGTAACCAACCACTTTCTGATTCCATAGGAAGGAATTTCATGCTTGGAAAATCCTGGTCAAGAGTCCATAGCTGGGAGGTCATAGGCCTCAGGGTAGAACCTGATACTGCTATTTTGCTAATTGTCATGTTGTCAAATTGCCTTATGAATATTTATGTTTATAGCTACAGATCTGAGCTTCTTTCAACCTTAGTTAGGGAAGCTTCTTTTTTCAGCAGTCAACAATTAATGGGGAGATATGTAAGTGGTTAAAATGCTGAGAATAAGAGATTGAGTGCAGAACCCTATAAGGGACATGCAAATTAACCTGGCCCAAGGCTCAGGAGCATTGTAGGGGAATAGGCAAGAAGAATGTAAAAGCTGAAGGATGGAGAGGAGTGCTATGAAATGCTGTCTTCTGCACATGATGTGACAGTAGCAGTTATGAACCCATAGCATTTTTAGTTATTGTCACAAAACCTACACAAGATCAAGCCAGCCCAAATTCTTCCATGGATAGGGTAGATGATGTTCAGGCCCCATCTCATACTGAGGAACTATCAGCAGAGGATATTTGCTGTGGGAAGGAGGATCATTCTTAATTAGGACATGCTACAGCAAGATCCCCTATGCTCCTGTCGATGGTCCCCAAGCCATGAACATATGGACAGCACTAATTAGACATAATGGCTTACAAAAAGGCATGAAGTTGGTTGCTCTATGTAGGCTATATGGAGCTTAAGTCATTTTCTTTATAGAAATATGAAGATTTGGACATTCACAGTGTTTTGTAGGTTAGATATGAAACAAGTTCCAGGCCCTTTTATGTTGAAGACTTGGCCCCCAGCTTTGGGGAAGTGATTAGATCATAAGGACTCTGACCTAATTAATAGATTGGCCAATTGATGGATTAATAACTGAATCACTATTGGACAGTTGGGGTGGAAATTTGGAAGGTGTGCCCTACTGTAATTTCCTGTCTCACCACATGTGGGCTCAGAAGCAATAGTGCCACGTACCCATAGCCTGGAACTTCTGAATTTGTGAGCCAAACTGAGGCCTCCTTCTTTACGTTCTTTTTCTTGGGTATTTTTCCACAGCAACAAAACATGCCTAACACATGGGGACCAACACATGGGAACTAACTGATCTGGGAACCAGTCTTTGGGGGAACTGAGGGATGACTGTGGCAGGAATGGAGACTGTGGGTCTGCAGAAACATAGCACAAGGTAGTATCTTCTGTCGCTCAGGAGCTTGTGTCTACTTGTGATAAAGGCATATGATTAATTACACACAGACACTGTACGTATGTTTTCTCACTTGCTAATTGCAATTAGTTGCAGGATCACTGAACATATTGCTCTTGGTGAATGTCAGGACACTTCACTGGATTTCCCTTGGTTCTCTGTGAAGCCATAATTAACTTCACTAATTATTCCCTATACCACATGTGCTTCACTTAATGAAGAACCAAACTAATGAATGTTGTTTTAAAGACATTTTTTTCTAATGTCGGCTTGGCTGCCATCCGTTTAACACCAGCAATGGTTCCGCAGATGAAATCATGAGTATCAAACACATCTAAAATTGACAGGAGGAGGAAGAGGCAAACTTTAGGTTCAAGAATGTTTTCATTTCTTCTCCAGGGAGGGAGAGGAGTGGCATTGGGAATAAATCGTGTGACAATTTTAGCTAGACATGCTTTGGAAGCTTTTATAGTTGGTTAAACCTGCATTTCTTCAACAACTGATCCTCAGCAACTACTAGTGGTGGCATTGACATACAAGAAATGTGTGTATATATATATATATATATATATATATATATATAACATATATATGTATGTAGGTGATGTCTTACATGTTCAAGACTTTGGGTTTCAATGCCCATGTATCTTGCCTTTACCTTATGTTGGTTTGTTGTGAAACCCAGCATCTTCTTTCATTTATACACACACACACACACACACACACACACACACACATCTTCCTAAAGTATTTGGGAGAATAAGAGTTTGGGGAGAGAATATTCTCACATCATATCATCCTAAATACTCAAATGGAAAAGTTGGCACTATCACCCCAAGATAGACTGTGGGTTCCCCACTCTACATAGTCCATCCCTTTTAGTTTATTTGGGTCCACTTTGTGGGAAACAACCTATTTCTCTTTGTCTTTTGCAGAGTAACTTAATAGTTCTGCTCTGAAATGCTGGTGATCTTCTGTTTCAAGGGCATTAATCAAAAATTCCCCTAAGTAACAGGAAGAAGAAAGAATTCTCTCTATAGCAGGCATTCTTACACCTGTTTCTAGGACAATAACACTTTTCAGTTTATCTTTTTCCATAACATGTCCTCCCAACCACCATTTATAATCTCTGGAGCCCCAGGGAGGTCTCTAATACACCATCTCTATTAAGTGTTGCAATAACCTTGTGAACTAGACAGGGTAGAATACTTCATGGCCACATTTTACAATTTGGAAATTAAACATCCAGATGATAGACCTGAGTGAGTCTTCTTAGTATTCAATGTTCTTTTTCTCTGTCTCATTCCCAAATGGTGTGAGAAAGACCAGGAAGTAGAGGCTGATCAACATGGCCCCTTTCTCTTACTTGGTCTCCTTCAAATCCATCTTGCTTTGAGGCAATGCTCTGGGGTAGATGAAACCAAGTGTGAGAGAAACCAGCTGCATTGGATTGTTTGTGATGTTTCTCAAAACCGGCACTAGGAAAATTTTGTTCTAGGTAATTCTTGTAGAGGAAGGAGGATTGCCTTGTCCCTTATCAGATGTTTATCAATATCATTGACTCTTGTCTGTATCTCAAAAGGGGATAGAAATCATGTACCACCAATGTGTAAGACATTTTAAAATTGTGTTTCCTTTTTACTGAAAGAGATCAGGTGACTTCACATTGAGAGAAAAGACATGAAAAAGGTAAGAACAAGCTATCTTTCTCTTGGGTTGAGTTCTTCTAATTGGTATTGTTTTGTTTGTTTGTTTATTTTAATAAATGGCCCAAGCAATGCAAAGTCAGTCCATTTGGGGGAAAGACAGGATATTTGAACAGCTTGGTGCTACAAAGGCACAAATTGTTGGGAGAGACAAATGTGAGCTGGAGAGATTTGTAAATGTGGCAGGCAATAATCCTGGTATTTTGTACTAATTATTTTTCTCAGACAGGAGACCTCTTGTGATTTACATTCTGGAGCAAAATGATGGCTGAGTCAGATAACTCATCACCTCCAGAGAAGATGGGTAGGGACATGACAGCTGCCTGGGAAATGAAAGGGGTGGTGTGTGTGTGTGTGTGTGTGTGTGTGTGTGTGTGTGTGTGTAGGGGCAGGACTGCATGGTTTGATGCCTAAGAACTTCTCATTTGTTCCAGAGCATCAGAGGTTCTGCCTTGTGCCCTACAGGGATAGAGAGGCCTGTGGGGAGATCAGAGACCTGTGTTACATAGTTACAAAATCAGTGGCAAAATCCCTTCCCATCCACCAGCTCGAGAGTGCAGTGTAAACAGGGAGGGAGCGGCTCTGCAGCTGTTCTGGGCTTCGTTTACCCAGCCCTTCAGGCTGGGGACCTGCCAGACTTGGGAGGGGAGACCGAGACATCCCAATGAAGAGAGAGGTTTCTACAGAATGGGAGTAACTTTGGACAATGCATATGTACGTGTGTGTGTGTGTGTGTGTGTGTGTGTGTGTGTGTGTGTGTGTGTGTGTGTGCATTGACAAGGTGTCTTCAGTTGTTCTTCACCTTGCTTTTTATTGATTGATTGATTGATTGATTGACTGACACAGGGTCTCTCACTGAACCTGAGACTTACTGATTCAGCTAGGCTGACCAAGGGGCTCTAGGTATTTGCCCATCTATCTTCCTGGTGTTGGCTTTGTGTGTGAGTGCTGGGGATTTGAGCTCAAGTTTTCATGCTTGAGCTGCAAACACTTTACTGACTAAGCCATTTCCTGGTCCTTTGTGCATCTTTAACCTCTTTTTACCTGACAAGTATGTTATCAGGGGCAGTTGTGGAAGGGAAACAGAGTGATAGGTATCTCCCCTGAGTTCAGAAGTAGTGTTTACTGTTTCTGAACCAAAGGATGGGATAAGACCTACCTGCTCTTAATGGGGTTCAGTCATTGGGTCACAGAGGTGCTAGAAGGTAGAGGTGGGGGAAGATAACTGCTGGCAAAGGTTTGGTTGAGACTGGGCCAAAAGACCACTCTGGGTCAGTATGACCCTTAGAGAGAGAAGTGTTGGCCTTGACGGGGTAAGTGGGTGATAGGGCAGATACATGTTAGTCTAGGCAGCACTAGACCACATTTCCAGAGTCCCCCTTACAGTGGGTTCTGGATCAGAGTGAGCTCAAAGAGGACTTCATGGGTTTAGAACATAGCAATGAAACAGGTATGATTCCTTTAGGAAGGAAGGCATGGTCATTGTCACATGGACACCTAGCTACCTTTGGTTCTTGGCTTGATTGCGTTGTCCTTTCTGTGCTGGGCTCATCTTGCCCATCATTGGTGGCCCCAGAGTCATTCTTGATGGCTCTGGTATTGACTTGTTTCTGTGTGACTTTTCCTGAGGAGTCTATTGACCACAGATAGAGGGCAATGATAGACCAAAGAAATGATGCCACTCAAGTCTCTCTTGGTCAAACATGGAATTTATTTGGGTTACTTACAGGATCACAGGCAACTTATGGCAACTATCCCACCTCCTCTCCAGCAAATGTTAACCGTTTATACACCCTCACAGCTCTTCTTTCCTTCCTTGAGAAAATGTTAATGGGCCAATGTCGTGAAGACGTTTGAGTGATCACACATGCTCTGATTCGAGGCCACAATAATCCTCAGTATCCCTCCCAGAAGAAACAGCTCCAGACTTTGCAAATAGCAGCTCTGTACATTTCTCCATAAGCTCCCCTTTGAGGTCATCTTCAGTTGGTAGAGATCCTTGGCCTCTCAACCTTCCCTGTGTGCTTCAGGTTCAGTGCCTGTACCAGGCTGACTAAGGGACTGGTTAGAAACCATTGCTTTCATTCTTTGCCTCCCCCTCCTAAACCTTCCCTTTCCCAGTTCCTCCTACATTTTCAAAGGACTTAAACTGTTAATAAGACTTATTTATCACAGCATGGACATGTTTCTCTCTCAATTCTTCTTGGCTATCATTGTGGATAGGGTTCCTCAGAAACTTGTTTACTTTTTATTAGACTTGCCTCTCATATTTAAGGAGGCCAGATTGCTTTGACATGAATAGAAAACACCCTAAGTTCTCAGGAAGCACTCCATCCATCCATCCATCCATCCATCCATCCATCCATCCATCCTTTAGTAATTAGAAGGAGGGAGACCATGCTTGGGAATCTGCTAGAAATACACTGATATGGGCTGGAGAGATAGCCCAGCGGTTAAGAGCACCGACTGCTCTTGCAGAGGACCCGGGTTCGATCCCCAGCACCCACATGGCAGCTAAGAACACTCTGTAACTCCAATTCCAGGAGAACTCCAGTTCCAGGGGAATCTGAGACCCTCTGCTGACCTCCGCGGCATTGCACGACACAGTTGCACAGACCTACATGCAGACAGTACATTCATACACATACAAAAATAAATAAAATTAAAAAAAAGAAATACACTGATATTTGGTTAGATAGATCTACCTTCTCCTCAGCTTAGAGTTTACAGTATATTAAGGAAATTAATAAAAATTAAACATATGAATATGAACTATTTTTGTTTAATGTGTGTTGCTTATTTTAAACAAGGTAATAGAGAATTGGGTGGGTGAAATAGAGACCCATTTAAATAGAGATGGCTGCAGAAGATCTTCTGAGGCGTTCCTATTTAAGTGACTATTTGAACAGTGAGATGTACTTAGTCCCAGGAAGTATTTATTGTAGTCAGAGGGAATAGAGTGTGTGAAGGCCTTGAGGTAGTACACAAATGGGAGAGCAGCAGGGAACTATTTTGTCCAATGATGGCCAAAGAAGTGTGGGCTATCCCAGAAGCTCTGAGGAAGGACCGTCCATGTAAGCTGTTCTGCAGACCTGATATCTGGGTCCTCCCATGTAAAAGCAAAAAAGAAGTATGAGTCAGGATGTAAGGGCACAGTAAAGAAGGCATCCTTTAGATCCAGGATGGTGAAATGGGAGGCTGTGGGAGGAACGTTAGAGAATATGGCATAAGGGTTAGTTACTACCGGGTTTACTGGGATGACAGCTTCATTGATGAGGCGAAGGTCCTGGACCAGACAGTAAGTGCTGGAAGGCTTATGAACTGGAAGAATGGGGGGAGTTGCAGGGTGAGTTAGTTAGTTAAGGAGCCCCTGGGAAAGGAGGTGGGTGATGATAGGCTTGAGCCCACAGCGGTGGTTTTCAGAGATAGGAAACTGGACCCTGGAAAGAAAAGAGGGAGTGTTATTGAGACATATCAGGACTGGCAGATGGTGAGAGGCAGTTACCAGAGTGGAAATGTCCCAGACCTGAGGATCGACAGGCTCAGGAAGGGTAGGAGCTGGAAAATCCAGGGTGGGGACCTGGGAGGCTATTAGGGATAAAAGAAGGTGAGAGTCTGGAGAGGGTGGAAGGAGTTGAGGATATCGCAGCCCAAGAGGGGCACTGGGCAGACAGACATGACTGAAAAAGAATGGGTGAAAAAAATGACCTATGAGGACATAGGGGAGGGGTAGAGTCCTTTGAGGAAAAGAGGGGGTCCCATCCACTCCTGTGATAGAAATTGATGAGGGAACTGTAGGGCCTGAGTGTGAGGTCAGTACAGAAAAGGTAGCCCCATTGTCCAATAGGAAGGAGAGGGACTTACTCACTACCTGGAGCATCTGCCTAGGCTCTTGGAGAGTCAATAAGGTCTCCGAGTCTGGCCGGCATCAGTCCTCTGCCAGGCAAAGAAATTCAGAGGCCAGAAGAGATTGGGGTGCCTGGGGTAACAGGGCTGGACCTCCATGGTGAAGCACAGAGGATGAGCCCCTGCCCAGCACTCAGACTTCAATGGCCAGGTTGCCGGCAGAGAGGACACGGTGTAGTGGGTGACCTGGGGTTTGGGAAGTTTTTAGCCCAGTGGCCTCCTTGGCCACACTTGAAACAGGTTCCTGGTCGAAGAGAATTAGGCTGGGCCCCTGCGGGATGGGGCTTAACGGAGCCCTGGGTGTCCCTCTGAGGAAATGACGTTGGCCTCAGGGCAGCTACCAGGGTTTGGGCATGGAGCACAGCCTTTTGCTGTAATTGAGTCTGTTGGGAGGACTTGGCTGCCTCCTCTCGGCCATTGAATACCTTAAAAGCCATCTCGACCAAATCCTGCACAGGAATCTGGGGACCATCCTCTGCCTTTTTTAGTTCTTTTTTTTTTTTCCTGATACCTGGAAAAGACTGAGAAATAAAGTGAGAAGCTAAGACCATGGCTGCCGTTGGGGAGTCAGGGTTAAGGTGCATGTCCTGGGTCATAGCCTCCTGGAACACGTTAAAAAAAACACAGCTGGATTTTCATCAGGCTGTTGGGTAACTTCATGAAGCTTATAGTAATTAACCGTTTTGTTGGAAATGGCTTCCATGCCTCATAGGACACAGGTAATCATGTAGTCCCACACCTGGTGGCCAGGCTGATAATCCCAGCCCGGTTCCTGGGCCGGTACATCTACTGCCTGAGCCCCCTGCCTGATTTGTCACGTGGGTGTCATCTGCATTCTGCCTGGCTGCTCCCTGAATTCGTATACGTTCCTCAGGGGTCAAAGTGGTAGATTATATTACAGAAAGATTGTGCCATGTCAGAGTGTATGTCTGGGTAAGATAGCAGAACTCTAGTGTAAGGAGAAGGATTGGCAGAGAAAGAGCTTAACTACTCTACCTGAGCAAGGTCCTGCAGAGTAAATGGAACGTGCACCCTAACAATGCCCTTGGCCCCAGCCACCTCCCAAAGGGGGCATAATAGGTTAGTGGTGCCATGTGAGCGTGTATGTGAGCATGTGCGTGAGGCCACAGGAGAAGAACTGGGGGGACGGCCAGTGGGTGTGTGGAGACCAGGGTGGAGGTTGGGGGAGTGGGGCTGCAGATGGAATAGGAGGAGCAGCAGGGTACAGAGGGGCTTCTGCTGCCGGGGGAGGTCTGGGGGAGGTACAGCAGCAGGGTCAGGAGGGGCGGGGGTGGGGGGAGGAAGGAAGCCCAGTAACTCCATTGGCTCCATCCAGGAAGAAGGGGACCCAGGTTCGTCTACGGGCAGAGTGGCTTCAGCCAGCAGGACACGAGCCGAGGAGCACTGGGAGCAGAGATAGGGACTGGGATCTAAATTCCCAGAAGGCCTGGACATAGGTCAGTCCCATCCATTTCCCTTTACATCGGCAAAAGTTTTCTAGATCTCGGAGGATGGTAGGCTCAAAAATGCCTTCTGCGGGCCACCCGGAATTGTTGCCCAACTCATATTCCGGCCAGGCCTCAGGGCAAAGACAAGCTAGGCACTTGGGGTAAAGAGACTGGCTAAGGTCCAATTTGGAAAAAATTGCGAGCAGAAAGTCCAGTGCTGTCTGGGGGTGAGGCTTTGACCCAGAGCTGCCCATTTCCCAAGCCTGGAGATCACGGGGTGCAGAGAAGCATCCTCTAATGTATCCCAGAGACCTGGCAGGGGGGGACGCATGAGGGAGACTTGGGATGGACGTTTCCGATCCGGCAAGACCCTTCACCACAGAGCCTGGTTCTGCAATCCTCCAAAATAGCAAAACAGAAAAACAGCTTTCCCTGGTGCTGCAACGACTTCGAGACGGGGCTCTGGAGAGCAGAAATGAGGCAGCGGGAAGTGGACTTACCCCAGGTCAAAAGCCAGGTGCATCGGGAATGGAGAGGGCTGTCCCCCAAGCTCCAGGGGCCCTGGGCCTCTCAGGCTGAGGAAAAATATCCCCTCTGAATCAGTCTGAATTAAGTGTCTTGAAAAGACCACCCCCCCAAAAAAAAAGAAAAAAAAAAAAAAAAAAAAAAAAAAAAAAAAAAAAAAAGAAAAAAAGAGTAAACCAAGCCAGGTTTTAATACAGGGAATTGCTCTCCCAGGCAGATCCAATAGCTCTTTTGGAGTGAAGGACCATTGGAAAAGCACATGCCAAGGAGGTGGGGGGAGGTCTTTTAAAGGTCAGGGGAGGGGAGAAGATGAGGTGCTGGAATCAGCCAATCAGTTCTGGTGGTCTCAGGAATTTGGAAACTCCATCTGGTGATTTCTGCAGGCAAACGCAGGCTCCAGAATGGGAAAGGAGGAAATGTCCGTCCAGTCTGGTCTATGCCATCTTGGCTCTTTGTCCCCTGCCCAACCTAACAGTGACAAGTTTGTTGTTGAAAAAAGAAACCCAAATATTAAATTCAAGCTCAAATAAGTGAGGAACTTCAGAACCTTTGAAGCCAGGAGCCTGAGGATGTAGCTCAGTTGGTAGAGTGCTTGCTCATGGTCAAAAGGCCCTGGATTCATTTCTAGTACTGCATAAACTAGATGTGCTGGTACATGCCTGTCATCCCAGGACTTGGGAGGTAGAGGCCAGAGGATCAGGAGTTAAAGCCATCCTTGGCTACATACTGAGTTTGAGGCCATCCTGAGACACACAAGACCTTTTGTCAAAAAACAAAAACTTCTGAGATGAGTTGGTGTATGTTCACATGAAAACAAAAAGGGGACCCAAAGGACAAACAGAAGAGGCAGTTCATATCAACAGAGAGGGTTCATTGTGGCTGCCATACATCCATATAGTACCTTTGTACAAAGTGGAAAATGGCTCCTCTTCCTCAGAGCAGATGAAAACCCAAGGCCAATGTGCTAAGCTTGGCTCTGCTTGAGGAGCCTGGGCTAGATTTCAGCTTCCCTTTAAGCAGGGTGCAGACTGTATTACCATATGTATTGCTGGATCAGTCTGTCAGTTTATGCTAAGCATTAAGCTGCCTGAGATCTGAAGTTTCAGAATCTCTTGCTAAAGAGGGATTTAGTGAGTAAATATCCTACATCTGGTTATGTGGAGACCAATTCACTGCTGGTGCCCAGGCTGATCTCATTGTGAAGTCAGCTGGTACTTCTTGATGCTCTATTGCTCATCTTAGTTTCTTGTTTCAAAGGCTTTCTCAGTATTGTTAACCAGAAGTTTATAAAATAAGGTTAACCACCTGAGTGTATGAAATAAGGAGGCTAGACACCTGAGTGTATGGAATAAGAAATAAGAAGGTTAACCACCAGAGGATCTTGCTGACAAAGCCTCAAGAGTACCTAGGCAGGTTAGAGTTGAGGTGTGCCTGTCAGTTTTGGATAATGGGGAAGAGAAGTTGTGGGAAAACACCAATATTTATGGGACCCTTACTGCAGGATAGGGTTTGTTAGATGCTTTATATTCTGAGTCATTTAAGTCACATAACAATGAGTGAGGTAGCTGCTTTTAACCCCATTCTACACAGAAAGTCTCTGAAGTTCAAAGTCCCTTCCTTGTCCAAGGTATTCAGCAAGAGTAAAATGGAATTTGATCCCTGTCTTTCTCTTCAGGGGCCTGTGTAAGGAAAATAAAAGCTAATTCCTTTGGAGTTTCTATAGTCAAAGCAGTTTTCGAATACACTTGGCTGATAGTGGGTCTCTGGATTGGCTACGTTCCTTTGTGACCTGGGCCAGTGAGGTATTTCTTGATTTTTCTGTGGTGAGCCATCTTGCATTGGCAATGTGAAGATTAATGCACCACAATGGCCACCTCCAGAAAGCCTATACTTCAGAGAGAAAGTTTCCACCAAAGACATCATTTATTTGCTTTCTCTCTGAGAAGATCAATATCAATATTCATTGTTGGATATATCTGCTATGATCTGGGGGCTGGATGGGTGGCTGTCTTGTGGGAGAGTCTTATAATAATTCTAGTGTCACCTTGGGAACAATTCTTGTAGCTGAGTAATATAACTATTCTCAACTGATGTTGAACTGAGTCCTTGAGTACTTGGCCTGGTGCTGAATTTGGCTTCCTGACTGTCCCTATGAAAGGAAAAGGGAGGTCATGTCTTAGAGTAGAATGTGGGTCTTTGAGCTGGAGAGAGCTAGTTATGTCTAGACCTCTACACTCTAGATTATCAACACAAGACAGCCTTGAGCATATAAATGCCAAACCATTCAACTGGAAGGTCCCTCTCTCTGCTGGCCCACTGTCTTTGATTTAGGAGAAATCTGGTATAGAAAGATATCAAACATCCACATGCTTCTGGTCAGTCCCAATGACCCTTAACCAGATGTTAGTAGCTTTACAAGGATGCATATGTGGTATAGAGCTGTACTGTTTATCAAAGGTTAGACATGAAAGATGCCAGGCCTTCTCTCTTTCTTTCCTAAGGTCCTAAAGTCTACTAAGTACCAGTTCAATGAGATCTTAAACCAGAAATAAACATCTAGGCATGATGACAGCTTCATGCTCACTTTGCTAGTCACCCGAAAGGATGTATTTTATGACCCGTGAAGGCCACTGAGGTTAATAACTCAGGTTATTACCCCTTGGTGAACTGAAAAGACAGTGGAAAAAAGAAGCAAATAATCTGTAAGTCATGGCAAGCTGAGAGAGACACAGAAGAGAGCCTGACTTACAGGATAGAATAGACTTAGTTAATGCAACTAATTGCTTATGGACATGACACAGTCTTCAATTGGCATTTAAGCAGCACTCAAAGTCTTTTACTTTCTCCTTATAAATTCTTAGACATCTTGATTCTACTGACTCCCAATCTTTGATGCCTAAGAGAATGTAATTCCAAACCTGCTCTCTTCTTTTGGCTATATGCTCTCTGTTTTTTGAGCAGAATTGGCTGCAGTAGTTGAATCCAACTGAACACAACTGTGCAGTGAAGAAAAAATGACTTTTGTGATGTGGTAGTTCAAAGTTAACTGTTTTAAGATTTAAGATAGTTCTGCATTTGTATTTCACTAGCTCAGCAATCTTGCTTCTCATATTCTGTCACCTACCCTTGACTCTTCAGAGCCTGGCTTGAGTACTGTACATACCTTGAATGAGAACCAGTCACTGTGACCAGGTTAAGCTGAAATCTTATTGGCCAACCCTGGACTCCTTGCTTACCCCTAGGATCTGAGAATTGAAGCTGTTCAACTGACAGAGGCTAAAATGAGAGGACTAAATATAGCTATTGGAAGGGAAAATGAATTGCAGAAAGAACAAAGCAGTAAACATTAAATAGCCAATGTTTTTTAACATTTTCTAGTTTATATTAAAAATGTCTGTAACTCTCCCAGTAATTCTCCAAACTCCATGAAGTTAGAGGTCTTGTCTGTTTTGTTCACTGATAGATTGCTGCTTCTTGTCAAAGGGCATGACACCTGGTAAATACTTAATAAATATTAGCTGAATAAGTGGAGAGATGAAGGAGTGAGTGCTTGAGAATTTGGTGTCCCTTATCTGGTCTTGGATGACAGACTCAGGGCAAAGAAGGAGATAAAAAGATAAAGATCAACTAAATTACTCTCTTTAGATTCCTTCTGTAATTTTACAATCTGAGTGGATGGGCTTTTTTCCCGTTTGTATTCTATACATTTAGGGAACTGCAAGATTCTTAGGTTCTTCAGTATAAAACTGGTTGAAAAATTTTGGGGAATATCTTGGGCCTTCTGGAAGCAACAAGTCAAAGGAGATCTCCATGCCTGGCACTGGGGTTTGGGTTTACAGCTCTTGAGGAGAAGCATCATCACTCCATCACTCTGTGTGGTGGTAACTCCATTTAAAACACACACACACACACACACACACACACACACACACACTCACATATTTTTTCTTAATTTTTAAAATTGAACTTCTAAACCTTTCATACACAGTTCTTAATCAAATTTACACTCCTCCCATACCCATGTAGCCCCCCAAAACTTCCAGACCTCATGCATTCTGCCATATATGTTAAGTCCTATACAGGCAAACATTGTACCCAGATATCCTTTGGTGCAAATTCACCCACTGGATTCTAGTCATCCTATCTAGAGATTGTAAATAAGGTCTGCTCTCCCTCACCCAGTAGTAAACAATCTCTAATAGTTCCCAATTAAGGCTAGACAGCCATCCATTTCCCTTCCCCTACTCTGGACCCTTGTCTAAGTGAGTTGACATGAGTCTTGTGCTTGACACCACTATGTACATATTTTAAGAAGCTTATAAAATAATCTCTCTCCCTATGACTTTTTCTAGCATTCTTAGTGTTATTTATCTATTTCCTCCTTCTTTCTCTGTCAAGAGAAATGCCACATGTTCTTTCTTATTTGTAGATCCTAGCTCAGAATCTTTAGGGGTATGTAATCTGAAGTAATGGTAGAAGCCAGAAAATTAGAAAGGGACCATGGGGCATGGGGGAAAGGGGAGAGAAGAAGCTCTAGAGAGGGGATAGTAGAATATAGGCACTATCAAAGGGGAAATAACCCAATGGGGAGGACTTTAACTGCAGAGAGGGGAGGCAGGGTAATACATAGTTCTTCTGGCACCAGAAGGAAGTTCTTACACTCTTCCCAATCAATGCAGAGAACAGATGAGGTATAATAAAACCCTGAACTTGAGCTATTCCAGATTCTTTATAGTATTCTCAGACATGTGATCACTGGTCTGTACTGTTTTTGAGAAGTTATGTGGAAATCAGACTGCACCAATATACCCGGAGTGATTTCCTTAAGGAATGGGTATGACCTCATCTCCTCAGGCAGGTTCTTACTCCAAGAGACCTCCTTCTTGGGCTCAAACTGCAGTGAAGATTGCTCACTGGTAACTTTCTTGAAGAAACTGAGCACATACATATATAAGATCTTTTTATTTCCATGATGTTTTCTCCACTGGGCTTTCTAAATGTAGAAAAAAAGATTCCAGCTTTTGGGGCTGGAGAGATAGCCTAGTGGTTAAAAGCACTGACTGCTCTTGCAGAGGACCCGGGTTCGATCCCCAGCACCCACATGGCAGCTAAGAACCGTCTGTAACTCCAATTCCAGGAGAGCTCCAGTTCCCGGGGAATCCAAGACCCTCTTCTGACCTCCGCAGCAATGCACGAACCTACATGCAGACAGTACACTCATACACATACAAAAATAAATTAAAAAAAAAATAAATTAAAAAAAATTAAAAAAAAAAAAAAAGATTCCAGCTTTGGCATTTCTCCCAAGAAACTCCATGCCCACTTCAAGGTCTGTTAATCTGCATGGTCTCCAAATCTTGTTCTCTATTCCACTGAAAATTATAGTGCTGCCCCTAGAGACAGTTGTTCTCTGCTTCCTGGTCCATCATGATGTGACGAGAGTCTCCACACTGCATACACCCACCGCAAAGAGCTCGACCCTGACTTCCCTAATATAGTGGACAAAGACCCTCTGAAGCTATAAGCCACAGTAAAACTGATGATACTATTTGTTAGCTACTTTCACATCACTGTGACCATGATTGCTGGCAGAAACAATTTATGAGATTAAATATTTATTTTGGCTCAGAGCTTCAGAGGATCTTGGCCAAGCATTGCAGGGAGGCCATGGTAGTGTGAATGTGGTGCAGAGATTACTCACAATGTGCTGGACCAGGAAGCAGAGAGTGGCTGGATCCAGGGGCACTGATGCAACTTTCTAAAGCCCAGCCAAGTGACCTACTTCTGTTGCTGTGCTCACATCTTAAAAACTCTATAACTATCCAAAAGAACACTATATGCTAGGGGTCAAGTGTTGAAATCAAGAGCCCATGGGGATGTTTCAGATTTAATCTGTAACACTCTTTCATCAACTGATACTTGCTTCTCAAAACATTTCCTTGCCTCTAGATCTTTAATTAAATAAGTTCAGTTCTATAAGATATCTCACAGAAGAACTACAGGTTTCAATAGAGTGTTCAGGGAAAATCTTATGAACAAGTCACATTTGTTCAAAGGTTTGAGTACTGCGTGTTAGTCAGATTCTCTGCAGAAAACTCTGAAGGTTGAGTAGCTTAAAGCCATGTTTAAAGAAAATTCAGTGTAAGCATTTAACAAAGATGAGGATAGAGTTGAGGGAATCCTGCAAGTGATGACGAAGCTTTCAGTGATAACCTGCAGTTTCCTGAAGGCACTCCATGAAAGTCTCAGCTTTGGAAGAGGGTTTGTTTGGCACAAGCCAGAGGATTCAGTGAAGGGTGATAGTCACTGCCAAATTGTGTCTAGAAGGAAGCTGAAGGAAGAAATGGCCCAATCTTCTCCCCCCGCCACCAACCTCTGATTCTTGCCAATGTTTCCTGAACACAGAAGGCAATGAGAACATAAAAGGCAAAGTTGCCCATCTTTGAGGTCAGCCTTTCTGATTCTGGTGGTCAATCTACATGGACCAAAGACTATCGAGCCTAGGACATGAATGTGGTAGCTCCATCGGGGCAGTGAGAATAACAACGCTCTGAATTGTTCTGAAATACAAGTACACATGAGCATCCAATGAGACGTAAAAAGGCTAATATGCTGGAGTAGAGGGAATGGAAGAGGAATCAGTTTTGAATCTTCAAAAGATGTTATTGGGGCTGGGGAAATACTTGACTTGCAAGCATAAGGACCTGAGTTTGATCCCCACAACTTACATAAAAAGCTGGATGTGCCGGGCATGGTAGCACACACCTTTAATCTAGCACTTGGGAGGCAGAGGCAGATGGATCTTTGTGAGTTCAAGGCCAGCCTGGTCTACAGAGCGAGTTCCTGGATGGCTGGGGCTACAGGGAGACCCTGTCTCAAAAAGACAAAAAAAGAAAGCTGGGTGTGGTGGCATGTTTATAATCCCAGTGCTGAGGAGAAAGAGACGGGGGATCCCCAGGGCTTGCTGACCAGCCAGTCTAGACTACTTGGTGAGTCTCAGTGACTTCCCCTCAAAAGACAAGGTTGTCAGCATCTAAGAAAGAACACTCAAGATTGTCCTTTGGCCTCCAGCCACATGGGCCTGTGTACCTACATGAACACACACACGTAGAAGCACATATGCACATTCAAATAGCATTAAGTATTAAGTATTCATCACAGCATGATGAAATAGCCATTACCACTTCACACGTTGCAAATAATAGAACTGTTGACTTGTAGGAAGTCAGCATCAACACCTTTTACTCAATAGTCCTTCATTTTTAAATCCTCTTTGTTCTAGTTTCTTTCCAATTGCTATGACCAACACCAGTTTAGGAGGACAGGGTTTATATGGCCCCCATCTCCCGAGGTTCATTACTTAGGGAGCCCAAGGTAGGAACTCAGGGCAGTAACTTGAAAGCAGAAGCTGAAGCACAGGCTGTGGAGGAACTCTGCTTACTGGCTTGCTCCCCTGGTCAAGGCTCAACCTGCTTTTTTTTTTTTTATTAATTTTATTTATTTCTGTATGTGTATGAATGTACTGTCTGCATGCAAGTCTGTGCACCCGTGTCGTGCAATGCTGCGGAGTTCAGAAGAGGGTCTTGGATTCCCCTGGAACTGGAGTTCTCCTGAAATTGGAGCTTCAGACGGTTCTCAGCCGCCATGTGGGTGCTGGGGATCGAACCCGGGTCCTCTGTGAGAGCAGTCGGTGCTCTTAACCGCTAGGCCATCTCTCCAGCCCCTCAACCTACTTTCTTATAAAATACAGGACCACCTACACAGGGTGGCACCACCCACAGTGGATTGGGCCCTCCCACATCACTCAACAATCAAGAAAATGCCCCACAGACAGGGCCACAGGCCAGTCCAATGGAGGCAATTCCCCAATTGAGGCTACTTCAACCTAGGTGTGTCAAATTGACACTAAAGCTACCCAACACACGCTGTGTGGGGGTTTGACAAAGGAAGGGAAATGTTCCTCACTTTGGCTAGGTTGACCACTGTGCTTAGCTCCAACTGAGCAGGAGGGCAGAGGATCAAGGATCACAAACAGCCCTCCCCAGTTCACTATGCAGGCATTCCCAAAAGAAGAAATTTAAACTTCCAAGGAATAGAATGTGAAGAAAACTAGTTTGAAGGGAGGCAGCCATTGGGGCCTAAAGTCCTGAGCTTTTTATTTTCTTCCTCCCCTAGCTCCATAGCCCTCAAATCTCTTACCTGCTACTTTCTGGTAAAAACATGGGAGGAATAATTATTGTCTTAGTTTCCATTTTGGTTCTTTCCTCTTATTTTGACCAGTTGTTTCTCATTCCCAAGAAGCTTGACACAATTCTGTATCAGTGGTTATTTAAATGTTATTTTTCTATGTGTGTACACATATTTGTATACATGTGTGCATTTTACCTCTTGGTAGGGAATGGGCTACTCAAGGAAAAGGTACTGTTTGCCACAGACTAGTCTCTTACCCTGGTGCTCAGTGCTAGGCTAGAAGCCGTTGGCTTCGTAATAGGAAGTGACATGTTTTGGATGCATTTCCGAGGAAGTCAGTATCAGTCGGCCAAATGTGGAGTGACTGTGAAATGACTTGTGATGGAGGTTGAGATTAAGCTGCACTGTGGAGGACAAATAAGATTTTGATAGATAAGGGGGAGGAAAGGGGTGTTTTCAGATGGAGAGACAGAGTAGATAGAGCAAAGGCTTGGGCGTGGGAAAGACTGTGATTTATTGGAAGAAAAGTGAGGCTGGAGCACAGCCATACACTAATGAGAACTAAGAGATGCGGTTGGAGGAGCCTGTTGATGATTTCTACTCTCCTTTCATGTAAGGATTAGAGAGGAGCTTTGACTAGGGCTGAATTGGTTGTAGCTCACAATGGCAGCACATGTATTAAAGGGAAACCAAAGATGCTTCCCATGCAGAAGAGAAACAGAAACAAATGATGGGATCCTGGAAGGGGGTGAACGAATGAATTTCTGTAATACAGGCTTCACAGATATTTATAAAGGGGCCCCTGCTCTTACGAGGAAGAAAGAAATAGAGTGTTAAAGTAAAACAGAGAGGGGGCTGGAGAGATGGCCTAGCGGTTGGGAGCGCCGACCGCTCTTGCAGAGGACCCGGGTACGATCCCCAGCACCCACATGGCGGCCGAGAACCGTCTGAAACTCCAATTCCAGGAGAACTCCAGTTCCAGGGGAATCCGAGACCCTCTTCTGACCTCCGCGGCATTGCATGACACGGGTGCACAGACGTACATGCAGACAGTACATTCATACACATAAGGAAATAAATAAAATTAATAACAAAAAACTTTAAAGTAACAACAGACAGGAGCAGCAATGGTTTATGTGGGGAGGCGGGACTAGACCACGAGGATAGGGTGGCGGGTAGGGACTGCTCGGAGTCGGTACTGAGGAGACCCGGGCGGGAAGGGTCGGACCGAGGAGACCACGTGGAAGGGTGTCAGGACTCGAGTAGACCACGTGGGATGGTCGGACGAGGTAGACCACGTGGAAGGGCGCAGATGAGGTAGACCACGTGGAAGGGCGCAGACTGAGGTAGACCACGTGGAAGGGCGCAGATTGAGGTAGCACCACGTGGAAGGGTCGGACCGAGGTAGACCACGTGGAAGGGTCGGACCGAGGTAGACCACGTGGAAGGTCGGACCGAGGTAGACCACGTGGAAGAGTCGGACCGAGGTAGACCACGTGGAAGGGTCGGACCGAGGTAGACCACGTGGAAGAGGTCGGACCGAGGTAGACCACGTGGAAGGTCGGCCGAGGTAGACACGTGGAAGGTTTCGGACCGAGGTAGACCACTGGAACGGGTCGGACCGAGGTAGACCACGTGGAAGGGTCGGACCGAGGTAGACCACGTGGAAGGGTCGGACCGAGGTAGACCACGTGGAAGGGTCGGACCGACGTAGACCACGTGGGATGGTCGGACCGAGGTAGACCACGTGGAAGGGCGGACTGAGGTAGACCACGATGGAAGGGTCGGACCGGTAGTCACCAGTGAAGGTCCCGGACCACGTGGAAGGGTCGGCGGGAGAACGGAAGTCGGACGGGGTAGACCACGTGGAAGGGTCGAGCACGGGAGTCGACGAGGTAGACCACGTGGAAGGGTCGGACCGGGGTAGACCACGTGGAAGGGTCGGACCGAGGTAGTCACCACGTGGAGGGCGACCGAGGTACCGTGGCAGGGCCGAGGGAGACCACGTGGAAGGGTCGGACCGAGGTAGACCACGTGGAAGGGTCGGACCGACGTAGACCACGTGGAGAGGTCGGACTCGAGGTAGACCACGTGGAAGGGTGCAGGACCGAGGTAGACCACGTGGAAGGTCGAGACTCGAGGTAGACCACAGAGGTCGAGAGGTAAGAGTGGAGTCGCTGAGGTAGACCACGAGAGGGTGGAGAGTAGAGCGTCGGAAGGTGCAACTGAGGTAGACCACGTGGAAGGGTGCAGACCGAGGTAGACCACGTGGAAGAGTCGGACCGAGGTAGACCACGTGGAGGCGAGAGGTAGCACGTGGAGGGCCCTGAGGTAGACCACGTGGAAGAGTCGGACCGAGGTAGACCACGTGGAAGGGTCGGCGGGGGAACTGGGCAGACCAGGTAGACCACGTGGAGATGGTCGGACCGAGGTAGACCACGTGAGATGGACGGGTACGTGACGTGTGCGAGGTAGACCACGTGGAAGGGTCGGACCGAGGTAGACCACGTGGAAGGGTCGGACCGAGGTAGACCACGTGGAAGGGTCGGACCGAGGTAGACCACGTGGAAGGGCGCTTAGCCACTAGTGACCGAGGTAGACCACGTGGAAGGGTCGGACCGAGGTAGACCACGTGGAAGAGTTCGGATCCGAGGTAGACCACGTGGAAGAGCGCGACTCGAGGTAGACCACGTGGAAGGGTCGGACCGAGGTAGACCACGTGGAAGGGTCGGACTGAGGTAGACCACATGGTAGGGTCGGACTGAGGTAGACCCGAGGTTACTGTGACCACGTGGAAGGGTGCAGACTGAGGTGCAGGAAGCGCAACGGGTGACGGAAGGGTCGGACTGAGGTAGACCACGTGGAAGGGTCGGACTGAGGTAGACCACGTGGAAGGGTCGGACTGAGGTAGACCACGTGGAAGGGTCGGACTGAGGTAGACCACGTGGAAGGGTCGGACTGAGGTAGTCCACCACGTGGAAGGGTTGGACTGAGGTAGACCACATGGAAGGGTTGGACTGAGGTAGACCACGTGGAAGGGTCGGACTGAGGTAGTCCACCACGTGGAAGGGTCGGACTGAGGTAGACCACGTGGAAGGGTCGGACTGAGGTAGACCACGTGGAAGGGTTGGACTGAGGTAGACCACGTGGAAGGGTGCAGACTGAGGTAGACCACGTGGATGGGTCGGACTGAGGTAGACCACGTGGAAGGGCGCAGACTGAGGTAGTCCACCACGTGGAAGGGCGCACAGGAGGCAGGACCAGGGGAGGCCTCTGAGACTGTGAACTCAGGGCCAAGGGCTTTGTTAGTCACAGCTTCCATTGAACGAATACATGATCAAATCAACTAAAAATTTTATTTGGCTCATGGATCCAGAGGTTTTGGTTCACAGTCACTTGGCTTTGTTACTTCTGGGCCCCATGTATAGAGACATAGAACAGCATGGAAGAGAACACATGCTAGTGTGAGGAAGCTCACTTCCTCATGAATGGGACTCAGACAGACAGAATGGGAGCAGGGGCAATATATACCCTTCAAAGACATGCCACTGACTATCTACTTCCGCTACTCTAGCTTGAATGGCCCACCTAGCTATGAACTAATCAATGGCTTATTCCCTTGATAAAGTTAGCTTTCTCTTGATCTAATCCTTTATCAGGTGCCACCATCTAGGGACACGAGCCATTGGGTCCATTTTCTATTCAAACCATGTGAAGGGTGGAAACCTTGCTCACAAGTCATAAACAAGTTATGGGCTCTTAGAGTTGACTTTGGGCTTTTTAGTCTGGATATCCCTCAATCATGTGTCTGTATTATATGCAGTGTACCATGAATCAGACTCTCCCTTGAACAGTTCTCATCTCTGTTCATTCCGGCATCAAAACATGTCACTAAGGGGGCCCCAGAGCACTAAGTCCAAACTGCACAATCAAAGATGGAGGTATCTACCAAGAACTTTTAGGAACTTGGAAGAGTGAATCATGTCCACCATGGAAAGAATCTTACCTAAACTGCCCTTAGGCTTTCTCACTCATTCTCCTTGAACAGTCATTCCTGTTCCTAGCAACAATCTTATTTTCCTTTCTCCTGATAACCCCTGTAATTCTAACTATAGCCCCCAAAATTAAGTATTTCTGTCTATGACCATGACCTTTCTGCCCACAAGATCCAAAATGAAAAGAGGGTTCTCAGTATTTGCTGCAAGTAGGATCCTTAGAGAGCATCATAGATCAAGTCCGAGTACCTTGTAAGGATGTACATCCCAGAAGCTAAGGCTTTTTGTAAAGGAGGAAATCTTTCCTTCTCCATTCTCACCCTGGTTTTTCTAGATGACACATCCAGAATTTGCTAAACACCGGCTGGAATGTGAGAAGATGAGTGTGGCAGCCCCACAGAAGGCTGAAGGGTAAGGGAATATGAAGGACGAGTCAAAGAGTGAAATGAAGAGAAGATTGTTGCCATGTTGGAGCTGGAAGGAGAGAAGGATCTGGATAGTGGAGCACTGGACTGAGTATGTGAGAATGGAGACAAGATTTGCTGAGTGAGCGTCTAACACAAGGGGGAGTCCTGGACTGGAGGGACTCAGAAGAGCTGTGAGAAGAGAAGAGCCTTGGTTGCTCCTCCCTTCCTCTGTGCTCAGGATGGGCTATAAAATATCCTGGTTGAAAAGCTTTGCATTTCAAAGAGTGATTGACTGAGCAGGCGCTCTGAGTTTGAGAAGCACAACTCTATAGAAATAATGCCGAGAAGGAAGCAAAATGAAAGGAAGGAAGATGCGTATTTTCTGGATGAAGACTAAACCTAAACAGCTTATAGGCATCCCAGAAAGCAAAAGCTAAATACGACCTGTGCTTTAAGCAACATGCAGTTTCTTCTAGGAGTGTTCTTTCTGGTTTTCAATTTAAAAAACCCCATTTAAAGAGCACTTTGTCATTCTAGGTTCCTAAATTGGCAATGGAGACGATTAAGATAAAGTATTTTGATCAGATGCAATGTTCACATGTTTTAAAAATCATTACCTCCCGATTCTGGCTCTTTGGCATATACCACTGCCAACCAGAGAACCCAGGAGAGCTTTTAATCATGATACCTTTGTTGTCGTTTCATTGCTTTTTAATGAACTTCTTCTTATAGTTAATACTGGTGAAGAGGGTTGGTTGTTTCTACCTAGTTCTCTGGAACAGAAAGCAAGAATCTCAGGTGCTAATGTAACTCAGTATGGAGAAATGTGACATAAATCTTTTGCTGGGTCAAATACATACCTGTATTGATGATACTGCCTAGATGCTCACTATTCCTGACATCTGCCATGCTCTGTGTTTATTAATTGTCCACAACAAGCTGGTTTATATCTCTTAGTTAGTAAGACACTTGTTGATGTCCTTCTAACACCACAGACCATGACAACAGCTGATCTTCAGCGTGGTTTCAGACAGGGGCAATGATGCTATAGAAGGAGTGTCTTGCTTCTGTCATTCTGGTGTTTTCTATGCTTCAGAGGCTAGGACTTCTAACTCCTAGGCCACAGTTGAGCCCCTTTGTCACTTTAAGGGCTGGTGAAGTTCCATATCCTCAATGGGGGAGTTTAGAACCTCTATGATTCCTCAGGCTTTGCTGCCTCTATTTTCAGGCCACTATCAGCTTCTGTTGGCAGAACGTGAAGCTTAATGCCTTCTCAAGGAAATCTCCTCTGATATAAGAGTCCATCTACTTATCTCCTTGTTTTGCTTCCCCCTAGTCTGTACTAATGGGCCATGGGGGGAAAGGGGCTCTCAGCATGGGGCATCGAGCCATCTATCCTGGTGCTTTCTCTGCTATCCTCTTTCCATCTTCCTTCCTTAGTGCAAAAGTGTTTTCATTCTCGTCTAGAGACCATGGAGGTCTCTTTTCAGCTAAAAGTTGAACAAAGCAAAAACAATTTGCTTGGTCACTTCTGGGCAAATCTTCTTTCTTTGAAAGAAATCCTGATAGATTTTATTTTCCCAATTTACAAGGAGCTATTTAGAATAAAATGAATGCCACAGCAGGGCTATGGCTGTCAGAACTCTGCTGAGGAGGGGTTAGTGCTTACTTATTGGCTATTAATTGTCAGAAGCTAGTCTGCTCCCCTGCTTTAACACGTCCCTGGAGCTCTGCCCATGCAGTCAGACACAATCTCTTTCATCTTGTCCTTTATTCCCTCCACACTGGTGCACATGCTGTTTCCTTCTCTTGGAATCCTTACTCTTTCTCTTCATGTGGAGAATTCTTACCATCATTTAAGACCTGTTCCATGGTTCTGCATAGAACCTGCCCTCATCCCATTCACCCCATTACTCTAGTAGGGACATTCTGTATGTCCTTTTACACATTGGACAGACTCTGCTACACATGTCTGTGACTGGATTTGTTCTGTTGTTTGACACTTGCCACTCATTTCCTTATGGAAATGAACTCTCAGTATCCATCTTTGTGTCCTGAGTTCCCATATTAATAATGGATAAACACTAAGGTTCAGTGGATATTTTTGGATGAGTGAATGATTATATCATGTTGACACTGTGCCTGTATGATGTGATCAATCTGATCTGGCTTAAAGGACCAAATCTCTCTGACTTGCTATGATCCAAAACACGATTTAACAGTACACTGTAAAAGTTATGTCATTCCACTTGGGAAAAATATTTCTTCTCACTTGCTAAAGTTGTTGTCCACTTTGCAAATATCTTGCCTGAAGTTCAGCTCAGAGAAAGGGTTTCTCTGTGTCAAATTCTTGAAGGACTTTCTGAAAGGTCAGAGGGTTGAAGGGAGAAGGCCAGGGAGAAAAATGCTAGGAAGTAGGTAAAGATTTCCCAGAAGGGCTGACTTCATGAATAGAGAAAGGAGGCGATTGGCCTATTTTGGAACTCTTTGCAGTATCTCAAGGGCTTTAAAGGGCTGTAACAAAGAAAGATGGATAATGCGTGTCATACTTGCTTCTACCCTTGCATCCCATCCCCTATGGCAGATAATAAATGATAATGAACTTTTCTCCACTGAATCACCTAAGGAGAATCCTTGTCAGGCTAAGGTTTCAGGCAACCATTGCCCATCCATCTGACTCACTATCCAAGTGTTTAGACTCTGTGCTGGCCACCGTGAAATATACAAGAATGAGAAATATATCTCATCTTCTAGGCTTCTGGTTCATTTTCTTATTCTCCTCTCAGGTCCACTCTATGCTCAGGGGCTTTCCAGATGCTCCTGCTTAGCCACATTCAAATATATAAGGTATCCTGCCATGCTTGTTCCATTACAGATCTCCACTGTCTGTGGTTAAGAGAGGAATGATGTCAATGTGAACCGTGGTTCTCTCTTCTCCTTTGTACTTTTTAATTAAGGTATTTTAACTTCACTGCAACCTTGTGAGACAGGTGCTTTGACAACATTTAACATAATCAGAGCAGGAAAGGCTGAGTTAACCTAAGCAAATCTGCCTGATGTGGGTCCTAAAATGCTGTGGCTCTGTCTATGTTTGGAGACAGGCAGGAGAGAAGGAAACCACTTGAAATAGACACTGTACTTACATATTGACAAAAATAAGATACAACAAAATGTCAAACCACATCCCATCAATCTAAAGCAAATTAACCAGGCCCAAACAAACCACAGCAAGACACTTTAGCCTGGTTCCTTAGCAGCCATTTATTATGAGACAGAATGGGCTTTTCCTGGTATTATCCTCATTTACACCCTGCCACTGAGCCAAGGCCTTCTGTTCTTTGTAGCCTATCATTAATCAGTTTCTCCACTCCAAAGACATAATTTGAGCAAAGAATGAAGGCATACGTGTTTACTAACAAAGGAACTCTTAGGCCTCAATGATGTAGAAATAAAGGTTCTGTGAAATACCATGTAAACTTACTGTGTCTCAAAGGCCTCTGATTCTTGGTGAATCTGTGGTGTTTAATTATGCTGAAGATTTCTAGAATCACTCTCTCATGATTTCCTCTGAAAGCACCTTTAACCACTTTATGGAGTCAAGTAGATGGATCAGGGTAATAATGGTTTAAAGAGTTGATTGGAGCTTGGCACAATGAGCCAGCACTGGAGCCAGGACTCTGTGCTCAGTATCAAGGCACATAGATTAGTTTTCCATTAGTGCCATGGAACATTCATTATATGGAAGCAAGGTAGCTGCCTCAGCCACAGAAAATGTGCTCTGAGGAGTGACATTGATAGAGGCTCTGGGATCTTCATAGATAGCTCCTGAAGGAAGAAAATATTTTATTCCAAAACTGGCCTAGAATTTGTGAGATGGATGCACAGTTTGATTCACCTCTAAATACTATGCATGTTGGTACCTCTTCTGTGATTCTTAGAAATGTCTTTGGCACTTGTGAAACTGATGTAAGGATGTTGATCTAAGGATATTGGTAGCCTTTACAGAGCATGTCGTACAGTGCTTGACATGTGGCAAGAACTTTCTGTATATGATTTCTTCCAATCCCTAATCACACCCTAGTCAGGAGTTTTCCTCTTTGTTGCATATGTTTAAGACACAAAAAAGGCTGTTTTGGAGCTCAGGAAGGATGATAACTTGCCTAGGGCCTTTGAGCTGAGAAGGTAAAAAGGAAAGATTTATATCTAGGCCTGTCTGACCCCAATTCATGCATGATATCCCATTGTTTTCTTTTTGACAAAGGAGAATTATGGTGGTTAGTGACAATTGACAACTTGACAAACATTAGAATTACCAGGGAGCTGAGCCTCTGGGAAGGTCTATGGAAGATTATCTTGATTAATTGAGGTGGAAAGATCTGTCCACTGTGGGTGGCACCATTGCTTAGGCAGGGGATTCTGAACTGTGGAAGTGTAGAAAACCTGAACTGAGCACTAGCATGTACATATTCATTGTCTTACTCTTCTGACCTGGGACCTAATGTGGTCAACTACTTCAAGTTCTTGGTGCCTTGACTTCACCATGATGGACTAGAACTTGGAACTGTGGGCCAAATTAAACATTTTCTCCCATAAGTTGTCTTTGTGAGAGTGTTTATCATAGCATTGGGAAAGAAATAAGGACAGGGATTAATCCATTCTTGACTACGTTAAACTATAGGGAACTTTGTAATGGGGACCAAGATGATTAAGAACTTTCCTTTTTGTACAGGGAAGAGATAAACCATTCCTAATCAGTGCCAAGGTGGGGGAATATTCTGGGGCTTCATACTATGTTTTGTCTCTCAGTATTCTTCATGAGAAAGAAGAAATCAATTGCTCAAAGGTGGAATGACTGAGTGGATTAATAGGCTGTTTTTCATTTTGTGTTTTCTGAAATGTTCAAAATCTGTCATTGATGTTTTGGAAACAGAATAGTGTGAAGAGCTAGACCATGACACCAGACATGCACTGGCAGTGGTATAAGAGCAACCTTTCCTTCTTTGTAGAGTAAGAATGATGACTGTGAGTGTTTTAAAAGGTGGAAATAGAAATGGTGATTGGATAACATATGAGGATTTCCTATAGTGCCTGATTGGTTGACATTTGTTAGCAAATATTAATTATTATCTTATATGGAATTTGAATGCATTTTTGAGCATTAATGGTTAGACAAAAGGTGAGACTTAAAGATGATGAAGGGCCATTTTTGTTCTAAAGTTTGATAGTTCTCATTTTAAACATGGCATTTATGTAAGTTTTTCACAACAGAGATTCATTTATAGATTACTATGGGGCCCAAATGTCATGCCAAAATTATAGAATTTTGAAAATAAGCTTTCTTGGAGAATAAAAAGGGATGTTCCAAGTGTGTTTTATAATCTCAACTCATTCCTTCTTGGAGATATGAGGGGACATGGGTTCTATATACAGGTGAGTTGGGAAACCATCAAAGGTCAGTAGTTTATTTCACTTTGTCCTTCTAATAGCTGCCCTTGGTTCCATATGAAAATACAATTATGTGTCATTGTTTATGTACGTAGTAGCAATGGAAGAATCTTCATGACGCTCTGTAATTAGAGCAACCCTAAATTTTGTGTTTCTTGAAGTTTTTTATGTATGGGGGATTTGAATGGTCATTGTCTTGGTATAAGATGGGATGGTTTACACTGTCTCTTATATATCTCTAGAAACACATGTACAAAGGTTTCCTGGGAATGAAATGGTTCTTTCAGAATGACTTTAGGATGATACACGTGTAAGTGAATCAGACAGATATTGATTAAATGTCCTCCTGACACAAAACAAATTGACCGCATGTGCTCCAAACACCAGCACTTGATATCCCCTAATGACATTCGCTTGCTGATTTCCAGCTAAAGTTGAAAAGTGGAAATTTTGCTTGGAATTGTTTTAGCAGAGCAAGGCAGAACTCAAGAAGTCAGTTTGAGGCTTGAAGTTTCTAAACTTTTACTTCACATTCATGTAACAGTGTGTGAAAAATACAAAATTAAAAGGAAAATTTAGAGAAATTGAGCTATACATACTGATTTCTCTTAGTTCTGGTAAAAATAACATAAGACTGTTTTAACACTAGAAGTAGAAATCAAGTCAGACCCTGTTTAAATGAATTGGAGAGGGAAGTCTGCTGTCTGTAAACAGGGTAAATTCAAAACCAATTGTTTATGTCATGGCGTTATGAGCTATGGAGTCCTTCCTGTCTGAAGTGTAGTATCTTTCTGTGTGGTTATATGGATCATGGGTCTTACCTTACAGAGACAGTTTGATTTATCTGAAAGTAAGAAATTTTCAAACTCTCTTGCTTACTTGTAGCAAATGGAAACACCATACTCTTCCCTGTATTAAATCTCCTCCAGAGCTCCTATCAACCATGTGATCAGTTTAGTGTAAGTGATGCAAAGCATTTGAGAATCTCATGGGTTTTGTGATTGGATTTTTAATGGTCAGGCAAAGATTGGAGAGAAGCCATGGGAAGTTTCTCCCAAGTGGAGAGGGGATGACTTGGCTTGCCACTTTATGCTTGGCTCTGGCAGGACTTGGAACAGCTCTTGATTTGGGGAATAATATTATATTTATGCATGACTTTGGAGCTGGAGTAATTTTTTGGAAAATGTTTTCAGGTGTGAGACTCAACAGCACCTGCTTAGATAAATATTCATTATCACCTTTAAGTTGTAGCCAATCATATTGCTGAAACTCTTGGAAACCAGAAACATCAAACTTGGTACCAGAGGTCTAAGAGCCTTATGAATAGCTCCTGCATTTTCTATTGGAATCTTTTTTTGATTGAACAAGGAATGCTAATTAGATATTTATGTCAAGGATGGGATGTACTTAGTTGATCGGTCCCTATGCTTACAAAGCAAATTTCTTGTTCAGTTTTTTTTTTTTTAAATGCTGGGCAGAGGCCATGTCCAAGTCCTTTAGAGGCAAAACTGGCTCTTCAGTGTTCTGGAAAGAGTTACCAACCTATTCTTCAGAATTTCTAATATTCAGCAGCATTTGAAGTTTATGGCATTGTTAATATACTCTTAAAACATCCTGATATTTATGTGTTTACCCATAGGCTAGCTCTCAGCTTTGGTTAGAGAAGCTTTTCTTTTCTTTTCTCTTCTTTTCTATTCATTTATTTTTTTGCTGTGTATAATAGTTATTGTAGAAACTCATAACTGGTCAAAGTACTGAAAATATGTGACTGGAATGTTCATCTCTAAACAGTATCACCCCCTCCAAGGCCCAGGGAACAGGACAGAGAAGTGGGTGGAGAGATGATAAGATAAAGAGGCGAGAAGAGTGCTACAGATGCTCTCTACTGGATATGGCATGTCTGTTGTAATCATGTGCATACAGTAGCTGTGGGTACCAACACAAAACCTGCGCACGTAAAAGATGAGACTGTAGGAAGTGAACCAGTGAAGATGGAGAGAGAGGGCTGGAGAAATGGCTCAGCGGTGAAGAGCACTGGCCGTTCTTGCAGAAGACCTGGGTTCCAATTTCAATATCCACATGGTGGCTAACAACCATCTATAACTCCAGTTCCAGGGGGTCTAATGCCCTCTTTGATCCTCTGTGGGCATTTCATGACACAGGGGTATTTACATACATGCACACAATGCACACATACACATAAAATAAAAATAAAAATATAAAAAAGAAAAGAAGAAAGAGGTCAGCAGGAGTGAGAAGAAGATGAAAGAGGGTAAATGGGGCTGCATCTATTCATATTTGTATGCATGTATGAAGATGAGAGAGGGTAAATGGGGCTGCATCTATTCATATTACTTTGTATGTATGTATGAAGATGAGAGAGGGTAAATGGGGCTGCATCTATTCATATTTGTATGCATGTATGAAGATTAGAGAGGGTAAATGGGGCTGCATCTATTCATATTACTTTGTATGCATGTATGAAGATGAGAGAGGGTAAATGGGGCTGCGTCTATTCATATTACTTTGTACACATGTATGAAGATGAGAGAGGGTAAATGGGGCTGCGTCTGTTCATATTACTTTGTACGTATTTATGAAGATGAGAGAGGGTAAATGGGGCTGCGTCTGTTCATATTACTTTGTACGCATGTATGAAGATGAGAGAGGGTAAATGGAGCTGCGTCTCTTCATATTACTTTGTTCGCATGTATGAAGATGAGAGAGGGTAAATGGGGCTGTGTCTATTCATATTACTTTGTACGCATGTATGAAGATGAGAGAGGGTAAATGGGGCTGCATCTATTCATATTACTTTGTACACATGTATGAAGATGAGAGAGGGTAAATGGGGCTGCGTCTGTTCATGTTACTTTGTATGCATGTAAGAACTTATAAAATAAATTGCAAATTGAAGCCTCTAGTATTGAGTTAATTATGAACTTCTTGGTTTCTGGCTCCAACACTGGAGTAAATATTATTGACACCTATTAATTTGAAGAAGATAAATATCTTATTATCTCAAATCAGCCCCTGAGGAGTTGATAGCACCTCTCTTTATCCCATCAACAAGCTCACTAGGTGACCCAATCTGAAGGTGACCCAATCTGAATGGAAAATGGGTGTATTTTCTTTGAATTTATCTAACTTGGGAAACTGTCCTCATAAAGTTGCCTAGTGATCTCTGAGGAAGTGTAGAAAATATTGCCACTTGGATGGAGATCATTGGCTCTGAACAGTGGTTGACCACCATGCTGTGCTGGTGGGGAGAAAACATGACTGCAGCAAAAAGTGAACAAGCACAGGACAAGAGGCAAGGCATTGCATGTACGAAACATTTTCTTATTCTAAAATGCAGTGAGGATAATTAGGCGAGGATAGAACCTTTAGACTGTCTGCTTTGGCCAAGCCTGTGCTACTCTTTGCTGAGGGAAACAAGCTGAAAGAAAAATGAAAGAAACTTTGTTTTTCTTCCACTGTCATGCTTCAGGGAGACTAAAACATACCCTTGATAGGTTGGGCTGAGTTCTGATGCTCATAAAAGATTGTACTAAGATATGGATATGAACAGATGTTGCCTAGGGAACAAATTATCTACATGATAATTCCCTCAGCATTTTCCTTATGCTCTTTATATTAGTGATGAGGTATTGGTCAAGGAGAACTTTTTCTTTCATAGTGTTCTTGGGTGGTTGCTGGGTGGAGATGTTGTAGTAATGCTGTTTATTTAACCTCTATATATTCCCTCATCTGTTTATTTAACCTCTATATATTCCCTCATCTGTTTTCCACTGTGTAAACTGAAAGCAAAAGCAGAGTAATGTTAGAGGCACAAATCTTCATGTGACACATGTGGAGCTGGTCAGGAATAGGATGTCAGTATCAGACTGCCATCTAAATACCACTCCTTATACTTTAACCACAGGCTAGGGAAACTTCTCATTAAAGAAGTTTCTTATAGCTGGGCGTGGTGGCACATGCGTTTAATCCTAGCACTTGGGAGGCAGAGGCAGGTGGATCTCTGGGAGTTCAAGGTCAGCCTGGTCTACAGGGTAAGTTCCAGGCCAGCTGGGGCTACAGGGAGACCCTCTCTCAAAAAGACCAGAAAAAAAAAGAAGTTTCTTTATGCAGTGGATGACGGTCAATGCAGAGACTGTCAATTGGTCAAAAAGTGCAGAAAATAAGTAACTGGGGAGTCTTCTGTCCTAAAAAGGACATATCTATCATGTCCCCCAAGGCTCAGGGACCAGTGTGGAAGAGGGCACAGGAAGCTTGTTAGAGCTAAAAGTTGAGGAAGATTGAGAAATAATGTCTTCCGGACACGGCAGTGCTGTTGTACTTATGGGCTGGCAGTAGCTGTGGTCCCCAGCACAAGACCCACACAAGACCCAGCCAACAATACTTGGAATGGAGAGAAATGGCTCAAGGCCCCACACCTAGCCACACCTAGCTGAGGGCCTATTGGCCGTTGATGGTCATTGGAAAAATGAGTCAGTTTCCTTAGTTGTGGCCCATGGTCCAGTCAAAGGTGCCCCACACCTGTGCACATATGGCACTAACTGGACTCGGTGGAATATAGAACAACAAAAAAAGGATGTGAAATTAGATTAGGGATTGGGGGGTTGTCTATGAGGAGTTAGAGGGGTGATGAATAGGATCATGTATGAAATTATTAAAGAATAAAAAATAAAAGAAATGCCATGCTAAGAAAATGTACTACTCCTTCATAAAATTGGTTTCAGGTCAGTGTTAAAATGTATTGTACACAGTTCATTTTTAATTTTCTCCAAATATTCAATGACTGAAATGACTGATTTTATGAAATTCACAAAATACATCATAGCTCTTATGATGCTCTAGCAGAGGAGACAGCTGGTTTACCTTCCTAACCTTCTCTCTGACAAGCTGTGTGAGTTTACTCGGTATGAAATGAGCACCATCTTCACAACTGCTCATGTAGTAGACAATCGTGATAATTAAGGTAGCATGGGTGAACACTTAATTTTATGCATAGACTCAATATTGATTCATGTTAAACAAGTAATTATCAAATACATACTGTATACAAGACTTGAGGGTAGGCATAAAACTAATTTAGTTGGCTGCCAGTTTGTTCAAAATTTAGAAGGATTTTTTAAAAAATAAAAGTGCTCGGTGTGGTGGTACATGCCTTTAATCCTAGCACTTGGGAGGCAGAGGCAGGCGGATCTTTGTGAGTTCAAGTCTAGCCTGGTCTACAGAGCGACTTCCAAGACAGCTGGGGCTACTGGGAAACCCTGTCTTGAAAAGACCAGAAAAATTAGGTTTTTGTTGCTATTCTTTTATTTTTATTATATTTATTTTATTTAGGTCTACCCATGTTGGGTAATGCCCATGGAGGTCAGAAGAGGGCATCAGATTCCCCAGAACTGGAATTATGGACAGTTGTCAGCCACCATGTGGGTGCTGGGAATTGAACCTGGGTCCTCTGTAAGAGCAGCCATTGCTCTTAACCACTGAGCCATCTCTCCAGCTCCTTGTTGCTGCTCTTCAGCTCTTCGGTTAGTGAAGCAGAAAGCTAGAGAACAAATTTGAAATATATATCAAATTCAAGTTAATTCATGAACAGAAAGAGTTCTATGTGAGCAATTTCTCCAACATCTGTGAAAGTTTTGAGTTCATTGAATATTCCTTGGATGCCCTTCCAAATGACTAATTTTGGTGTCACAATTGCTGTTTATTTCTGGTGGCGAGAAGCTCCTCGGCAACTCCCATCCCAAGGTGCATCTGTCTCGCTCTTCTCTGTACCCGTCTGTTCTTTCCCCAGAGATGCTTGCATTAAGATGACACTTTTTTGCAAAATTGAACTTGTGATAGATGATGCAGTGAGAAGTGGGACACAACAAAATTAGACTCATTTTGGGTGCATTTAACTGCTACCTGCTGTCCCAAATGCTAAATTACATACAATGACTGGGTACCCTAAAGAGTTGAATTTTTTTTTTTTTTTACTAAAATTGCTAGATAGTTGTCTAGGTGAGGGTGATTCCCTTAGTGTTAAAATTGTTCCCTAGGGGGTGATTGAGGCACCTTGGGAAGCTGCATCACTACTTTTGGGCACTAAGCAGCCATTGCTAACTAGATTGTTGAACATTCATGTGGCTGCAAAGTGTTGTCTTGATAAGAATAATTAGCAAAGTTCTTTGTGGTGATGAAGGTCTGGGATGTCTTATTGGAAGAAATGTTCTTACTATATTAGTCTTTTGGAAATGAACATACCTAAAAGATAAAACTTACAGGTAAGAAAATGCTTGTGGTACTACTAACTGATCTCTAGAATCTCCTGTTCAGGCTTACAGATTTCAAAGATGACCTGTGAGCATTGGTCTATTGTTTGTTCCCCAAAACTAACTTATTAGTAGTTATGGGGAGTTGAACAAGTTGTTTAATAAGCATAAAGTAGCAAGGCCCTAGGAGAAGTATAGTGAATTCATAATCAGGAAACCCTGCGCAGTCGTTGGGCTTGGATATTTCGTGTTTATGTGACTTTGTTCATTTTCATTCTTTGGGTCACAGTTTCATTGCTTATAAAACTGGGAGTGAATTTGACTTTACATTCTTGACAAACCTCCCCACTCCATCTCTGTCTTCAATAGGCATTGCTACTTGGTTATAGAGTAGATGTTGAGCAACTTCCCTTCTGTCCACTGGCCAAGCACATTGCGGTGTGTACATTACACAGTACAGGTGTGTACACGATCAAGGAAGGTCCTGCAAGATGCACTCAGCTTCTTGCCTTCTTTGAAAAATATTTTATTTATTTTTATTTTATGTGATGAGTGTTTGCCTGCATGCATGTATGTGTAGCATGTGCGCGTTTAGTGCCCACATAGGCTAGAAGAGAGTGTGAGCTGTCATGTGGATGCTGGGAACTAAATGTGTCCTCTACAAGAACAGCAAGTGCTCCTAACCACTCAGCCATCCCTGTGGCCCCAGCTTCATGTCTTAGTTGAGTCATTTCACTTTTCTGTGCCTTTGTCTAGCTAAGTAAGGTAAGCTATATGAGACACTTAACATAGTGACTGTGCTTTCTTATAACTTAGTACCTTTTGTGTTCTGGTGCAACAGTTAAGAGTCAGTGAAGAAAACATTAGCACAGATCATTGCAACTCCTCCTCCAAAGCTCTAGCATCACTAAAATCCAGCATTTTAGAAGTGCCATTCTGAAAATGGCCCTTGGAGGACTTTGAGATCTCCTTAGTGCCTATAAACTAATAGGATTCCAAGGAGCACCCATTTTATTTTTAAGCAAATTTAATGTAGTCCATGTTAATTTGAATAATTCCCTCTCCAAAACTTTTTTCTTTTTTTTTAAATTTTATTTATTTCTGTATGTGTATGAATGTACTGTTTGCATGCAAGTAGTCCATGTTAATTTGAATAATTCCCTCTCCAAAACTTTTTTCTTTTTTTTTAAATTTTATTTATTTCTGTATGTGTATGAATGTACTGTTTGCATGCAAGTTTGTGCACCCGTGTTGTGCAATGCCGCGGAGGTCAGAAGAGGGTCTCGGATTCCCCTGGAACTGGAGTTCTCCTGGAATTGGAGTTTCAGATGGTTCTCGTCCACCATGTGGGTGCTGGGGATCGAACCCGGGTCCTCTGTAAGAGCGGTCGGTGCTCTTAACTGCTAGGCCACTCTCCAGCCCCAAAACTTTTTTTAAAAAAAAAAAAAAAAGGTCTCCATGTAGCCCCATCTGGGCCTGGAACTTGTTATGTAGGCCGAGCTGACCTTGAACTCCTGGAGCGGGGATCCATTTGCTTTCTGCCTCCTGGTTGGGGATTTTCCAGGTTGTGTGCCACCATGCCTGGCTCCCCCTGCTAAATCTTGACTCCTATTTGCACTGAAGACTAGTATATTTGGTTCTTTGCTCCTTCCTGATATGAAACTTATGGGCAAGTTACGTTTTTGGGAGCTTGCGTGGCTTTCTGCCCAGATGCTTCTCCACAGTTTTAATGTAATTCTACTTTCTCTTTCACCTTGAAACTGGGGGACCAGCTCTGAGAACAAGAAAACCTGGATTCTCTTCCTCTTTTCTAAAAAAATTTTTAATTTATTTCTGTATGTGTCTGAATGTGTCTGTCTGCATGGCAAGTGTGTGCACCCGTGTCGTGCAATGGGCGGGAGGTCAGAAGAGGGTGTCAGATTCCCTGTAACTGGATAGTTCTCCTGGAATGGAGTTTCAGACGGTTCTCGGCCGCCATGTTGGGTGCTGGGGATCGAACCCGAGTCCTCTGTAGGAGTGGTCGGCGCTCTTAACCGCTAGGCCATCTCTCCAGCACTGTCTCTTTCTTCTTATGGTTCTGAAAGTTCTCATTTTCTTGTCTGTTGAAAATGAGTCCATACTCATCTATGTGGCCATATTGTTGGTCAAATAAAACACTCGCTCTCTATTTAGTCAACACATATGCATTAGCTACTGCATGTAAGACACTTTTAGTGCTGAGGATGCACCAAGAAACAAAACAGGCAAGAGAGGCTAACATCCTCTTCTGTGGTACCATTTGTGGGAAGGGAGGGGACTTCCAGTGGAAAGTTGATTCCATGTTGAGACTGATGACTCTATGTACGCTCTGAGAGGATAGGAAAAGTTTTACATGAAGTGAATTTGTAGAAATAGCAAGGAGGCTCCCAGGCAGGTGTGAAAAAAATCCTTGGAATAGATGTGGTGAATGTGGACTATAGTGAAAAATAACATCTAGATACTTCAAAACTATCTGGTGAAAAATCTGTTACACATAAAGATGAGAAAGAGGATGGCAAGACTCACAAACTCCAACACACAAACTGCTTGAATAAGAATCCAAACGGCTGTGCACAATTAAATTTTACTGCCTGACCAAAAACCATTCTTGAAGCTAGTCACGGTTTCAGAGAAAAAAAAACCCAAGGAAGTGGTGGTTTCGAGAGATGCCTAGGTGGTTAAGAGTGCCGATCCCTCTTGCAGAGGACCCGGGTTTGATCTCCACCACACACATGGCAGTGCTTGAGAACCGTCTGCTAACTCCGTTCCAGGATGAGAACCTCCAGTTCCAAGGGAATCCCGTCACACCTCTTTAACCTCGCCGGCATTGCCACACCCCACACCTGGGTGCACAACCACGTGCAAAAACAGATATTCATACAACATAAATAATACCAAATAAAATTTAAAAAAACCAAGTGTTCACATCTTTTTAAAAAAGTTTAACCCAAACAACAACAAAAGGACAGCCCACTATACTATCGATGCCTGGTGGCCCTTTTTGTTTTTGTTTAAAAAATTTTTTTTTATTTTATTTCTGTACCTGTATGAATGTACTATCTGCAATGCAAGAGTGCACCGTCTGTCGTGCCAGTTGCGGAGGCAGGAAAGAGGGTCTCGGCTTACCCTGCCGACTGGAGTTCTCCAGGAATTGGCTAGTTTCAGACGGTTCCGGCCGCCATGTGGGTGTCTGGGGATCCTACACTCAGGGTCCTCTGAAGAGCAGTCGGCGGTCTAACGCTAGGCCGTCTCTCCAGCCCCGTTCTCTGGTGGCCTTTTTGATAATCCGGAGGTTTGACCCTGGTGATAGCCGTATTCTGAACTACCAAGAAAAGTGGAAAGATGAAGGATTCAGAGATTCCATCGGTGCTGAAAAAACACTAAGACACAGGACATTACCAGAGAGCTGGATGGCTACTTTATTTAGTAAATTCTGAATAGACTTCTCCGATATCATGGTTCTAGGAGATATCAATACAAAACCAAAGAAAGAAAATATTGTACCTTTTGAGGAAATGATTGAACCAGGTAGACTTCATGAAGATGATAAAGAGCAGGATATTGCAGATAAAATGAAAGGAGATGAACAGTTGCACAATAACAGATAAATGAACTTAGCTTTCTAAGACCAACCCCCAAAGACTCCCCTCCTGGCAGATCAGGTTAAATGAATTATTAAAGGAGCATTCAAGCACAGCGAATATTATTGTCATGAGTCTTCCAGTTGCATGGAAAGGTGCTGTGTCCAGTGCTCTCTACACGGCATGGTTAGAAGCTCTATCTAAGGACCTTCCCCCAATCCTCTTTGTCCGTGGAACTCATCAGAGTGCTCACCTTACCTTCTATTTTTTTTTTTTTGGTCTTTTCGTTTTTTTTTTTTTTTCTCTGTAGCCCCAGCTTTCCGGAACTTGCTCTGTCAGACCAGGCTGGCCCTGACTACAAAGATCTGCCTGCCCCATGCCTCCCAAAGTGCTAGGATTACAAGTGTGTGCTACCACACCTGGCCCAAGACGGCTTTTTTTTCTTTTTTTTGTCCCTTTCTATCCTTAATTGTTGTGTTAATCACCATGGACTGCCCTCTGGAATGGTACTTCAGTGCCTAGTGAAGTGACTGTAATCATCAGTGACAGCTTAACATCACAGTGGCCAATTGGGACTTTTTTTCACTACTTCCTTTATTTGAAAGCACATGGGAAAGTTTCTCCACTGATGGATGTATGGAGACTTTAGTTTTAGTCAGTTCCATATCAATTTAATGAATGGTGATTCTTTCTTGTTGGGCTGAAGTTCATGAAAGTAAAGTTTTCCTTTGCTACTTGAATAGCAATTTAAAAAGTCCCTGGAATAAATAGGAAACTGAGGCCATTTTGGACTGCTCCTAGTAATTGATGGGTTGAGGTATGATGGAGAGTCCCAACTGGGACAGAGATTGTAGGATTCACATCTGTCATGAGCTCCAGGACAGCATGCACACAGGCTTTCTCAGTTCTCATATTTATACCATTCTGACATTTGATGTTTTTTTTTCAAAACCTACCACTTGACCCATCACATAGTCTTGACCCTCTATCGTCTCTCGGCCTTTTACTACTCCACATTCTGTTCTGTTCAGTGGGGAGGATTGAGTCAGGGACTGTCCCACTTCCCACCTCATTTTCTTTTTGTTACAATGTTTGATAGATAGAAGTATATAAACTTCAGGGCATGAGCTTGATTTGATAGACTAAGTAGACTTAATTTCAATAACTTATATACATGGGAACATTTCAAATTCTCACCATTTGTTTTATACCCACAAAAACCACTTCACGGGCATTAATGATCTCTCAAATATGATCAGTTTTGTTCAAGTAAACCACGTTTCTTTTAAAAAGACTGTGGAATTTGCCCGGCTCAAAGGACCATTGAAATCTTTAGCACATAAAGCCCATTTACTAGAGGTAGAAATACAGGCAATATAACTATTACAGCAACAACCATAAATTACAGTTAAGGATTTTCTGTAACAACCCAATGGATAGTCTAATTATTACAACTCAAGTATTACCGAGCAAAGTGCACTTCTACAAAATTCAGTGTTTCTATTCAGTTCCCTTTTCTAACTTTAAACAGCTTATGGTAACTGGCAGCAAAGAATTTATTTTCAATAGACTGCCTCTGCTTGAAGACCTATGATGTAATTATTGCAAGCTGCTAATACACTATCTAAACATTAAAGACACTCCTAAAATATTTGATGGAAGACTATGATTCACACGCACCCTTACACTTACAACCCCAAAAATCATACTTGCAGAAGGAAACACTTACTGACATGCTTCTGCTTCTCAATATTGAGCCCCCCAAATGCAACGTCCGGTAAGCACTATCCCATCCTGTCCACTCGATCCCCACTGCATTTGGGAACCACCACCGATACCCCTGCACCACGTGCCCAACCAATGTCAGTCCCACTGCTTCTGAGTGTTCTGAATTCCCGTTAGCCTGCCTAGTCACAAGCTGAGTATCCTCAGCACGCCCTCAGTCCACATTGGAAGCTACAAAGTAAAAAAAAAGTCCTTGATTATCATGTCTTTGAGGCCTAGTGCCTAAAAGCAGTTCCCGGTCATCTACAGAGCAATGCTATGTGTGAATTGTACACAGGCCAAACAATGGTTCTCTCTCTCTTCTCTCTCTTCTCACTATCTCTCTCTTCTCTCTCTCTCTGTCTTTTCCTCCTTTAAGCTCTAAGCCTTGTGTTCGCATTACAGGTTCTCTGGTCTTATTATTTATTTCTTGCATTGTACTTTCCTTTCTGATCCTGCTTAAGGCCTACAGATAGTCCAGATTAACCAAGGTTTGTTTTGTTTTGTTTAGGTCAGTACGGTTCATCCTCAGGGTTCTCTTGGATTTTTTTTTGGGGGGGGGAGGGGGTCAACTATAGTAGCTTGAAGCCTTGGCTCAGAGCAATAAGGCAGAGAGGAAATTAGAATGTCCTTATTAGCAGATGATAAGAGATCCCCAAAATTACACAAAACTCCTAATGATAAAGCTTCGGCTAAAGTGCAGAATTCAAAAATCAACTTAAAAACAGTAAAAAGCCCTGGGCATGGTTGGGCAACACTTTAAGACCTCTTTTTGGGAGGGCAGAGGCCAAGTGGATATTCTTGAGAGCTTCAGGTCAGCCTGGTTGCCTCACTTAGTGAGTTTCAGGCCAGCTTGGGACTTTACAGGGGACCCTGTCTCAAAATACAAAAAAAATTCAGTATCCCCTTTCACATATCAATAGACATATATGATAAGAAACATATTCATGGAAACACATTTACAATATCCTTAGGATAAATAAAGAAAAAATCTAGGAAATAAATCTACACATAAGAACATTGAAGGTACTTTACAATGAAAAATTTAACTCTCTAAGAAGAAGAGATTGAAAAGACATAACGGATTAAAAAAACTCCCCCCCCTCCAATTGTCTCCAAATGCTATTGTATCTTGGTCATAATTATATTGTGCAAACTAAACCATCCCTACCAAAACAGCAATTTGGATATCCATTTCAAACCCAAACAAGAATGCCATGCCATCATCTCAGAGATATAGGAAAAAGTTCCCTAAAAATTCAGTAGAACCAATACTGGACACTCATTGATCACACTGATTGAACATACAGCCCCCCCCCTGCGGCTGGTGGGACCCAGAGTGTTGGGTTTGGGCGAACAACTTCTAGCAAATTGGTTTTTAACATGACGAATGCTGTATCATCAATTACTTATTAATTAAATCAAAAAAAAATGAAAAAAAGAAAAAAAAAAAACAAACAAAAAACAAACAGAGAAAGATGCAGACAAATTATGGCAGAATGCATGTCTGGGAGGGTCAGGGGTGGGGTGCGGGGAAGGACAGTGGATATATCTGCTGAACTGAATTGGAAAATGATGTATGACAATACACAAAGGATCAATAAAATACAAAATAAAAAAAAGACCCTGGACACCAAAGCATCCTGCAGAAAAAGAGAAATGCTGGAGAAATCACCATACCACATTCAACCTGTATTACAGAGCTATTAGTTAGTAATAAAAGTGCGCATGGTACTGGAACAAAAACACGAATTGAGCTAAAGTAAGAAATAATTTTACAATTAAAATTTTTTTAAAAAAATTTTATTTTATTTATTTGTATGTGTATGACTGGCACTGTCTTGCATGTAGGTTTGTTGGCACCCGTGTCTGTGCAATGCACGCAGAGGTCCATCGAAGAGATTCTCCTGTGAACTGGTAGTTCTCCTGGAATGGAGCTACAGATTGTTGTTCTCATGCACGTCATGTGGGTGCTGGGGATTGAACCCAGGCCCTCTGCAAGAGCAGTGGTGCTCTTAAACTAGGGCCATCTCTCAGCCCCCAATTTTAACATTTTTAAATGAACAGAATTATCATGCCTCTACACAGGTCAACGCCTGTCGCCTCTACTCACCTTGTAAATGATTTTGGTTTGCCTATTTCATTGTTGGGCTTGAAAATGGCACAGGAAACAAACTCTCCAGTCCAGGATTTCAGTCTTTGTTACAAATTTTATTTAATTTGCTGGTGCACCAGACCACCCAATTAGAAAAATGACGCAATTGGGGGGGCGGCCATTGTTAGTGCATTCAGGGAGCAACTTACACTCCAGGAGGGATGAGTGCCACACTGATCCTGTTTACCAGAGAGCTTCTTTACGGGAAAAAAACCCTGCCAAACCAAAAACCAGGTGAGGGGAGCATTTGGTGACTTGTTAGTGAAATATAATTGCTAGCGCCTATGTAGAAAACGAAGCAAGCAGTGGTGACCTTTAATGCGTGTGCTGTTGTGTTTAGCAGCTGAAGCCCACTCGGAGATGAGGAATGGCTACCTTAGGGTGATTGAAGCACTCCTACTGGCCTCTAGGAAAGTTCTTCCTGAACTCAGGTAAGCTTGTGGGAACTAGGAACTCAGGGCCCCCAGGACTGCTATCTGAGGTTACGCGAGTCATTCGAGAACCAGGCAACCTAACTCAACACTATCACTGATTGACACCATCACACCCACACACACACACACACACCACACAACATCACACATTACCAATAAACACGGCCGTAGGAGCTGGAATAAGGGAGGCACAAGAAGCGGTAATATGTATCAAATATAGTGTATACATTTATGAAATGTCACAATGAAAACTATTGTTTGCAAATATACAAGCTAAATAAAGAACTTTAAAAGATTCAGAGGGGCATGGAGGGGATGAGCTAGCCGGTCAACGAAAGACCCCAATGCTCTCCTGCCAGATGGACCCCCGGGTTCGATCCCAGCACCCACAGCCTCGGACAACGGCTGTCGTAACTACTGTAACTACCAATTCCAGGCAGAACCCATCCAGAGAATTGGGAACTGAGGAACCCTCTTCTGACCTCCGAGGCATTGCCACACGGGTGCACAGACAAACAAACAAAAAAAAAAAAAAAAAAAAAAATTAAAAAAGTAACAAAAATTCTGCTTTTTTAAAAAAAGAAAAGGGGTGGGGATAATACAGGACCTTGTCCGGTTCCTGATTTTAAAGGGAATGTTTCAAGTTTTTCTCCATTTAGAATAATGTTGGCTGTGGATTTGTTGTGTAAGGCTTTAATTATGTTGAAGTATATGCCTTCCAATCCAACAATCCAATTCCCTCTAGGACTTTTTTTTTTTTGAGACCAGGATCTCCCGAGCTCACAGTATCCTATGGAAACTCCACTATGTAGACCAGGCCTTCAACTCACAGAGACCCGCCATGCCTGTACCCTCCGGAGTGATGGGATTTAATGCATGTGCCACCCATGCCCGCCTCAGGTTACTGAATGTCGTTTTACAGCTTTCTTTCTGTTCTCAGAGGTAACTGTTCAGTTCTGAACTCATCTGTAGACCCATTTGACTCACAAAGATCCCTGCTTTGCGAGTTCTGAAAGGTCGAGGATAAAGGCGAAGAGCAGCTCAAGTAATGCGGCTGAAGGACTTAGTCGCGTGGCGTCGCCCGATCCCGATAGATTTGGTAGTTCGACACATGATTTTTAGGACGGACGGTAACCGACAGGATGATCGAGAACATTGAGAGTTCTCTCTTAAATTTATGATGATATATCTAGATCCGCGAGCGCTGAGTCAGAGCGAACTAGAAACGCAGTAGCGTCGAACGACACTGAGCGCTGAATCACTCTTTTGTAGCAGGTGTCTGACCAAAGCCGCCTGCTACCGCTGATGCTAGATAAACGGGGTGGCCACGACGGCGTCAAGATATCTTAGATCTATGGATTTGTCTTAAGTCATCCATATCTCATTCTATATCTTATATCTAATATCTATATCTAATTATCATATATCGCATCTATACTAGTCTATCTATCTATCTACTATCTATCTATCTATCTCCTTACATGTCTGGAATAAAGCTTCCCTCCTTTGACTTTATTTGGAGGGAGCAGATGGTTCCAGCCTGGTGAGTCAGGATCTCTCCAGTGCATAAAGGTGCCTAGGCACAAGGAATTTTATTCTGGTGAATCCCCAGGACAGGCAGTGGCAACAGGAAGGGGCCGAGGCTCAAGGAGGGCCAACGGGCAAGGGGGACCTGGGCTGGTTCTGATAAACTTATTCAACATTTAATTATAGCTGCGCATATGATGAATGTGTTGTATGTGTGTATGTGTGTGTGTGTGTGTGTGTGTGATATGTCTGCAGTCATGAGGGCATATATGAATTCTACAAGTTGATACTACAAGTTGAGGATATCTTCCTCAATCACTTCTTTGTCCTGTTTTTTGAAACAAGATCTCTTACCTGGAACTCACCATTTTCAGCTTGGACATGGTTCCCATTAAGGATCCCTCTGTTCTGCCTCCCAGTCCAGGTATAGACATGTCGTCTAATAACACCAGGGCTTATGATCTGAACTCGGGTCCTTAGGTTTGGGAAGCAAGCACTTTTCTTCCTGCCCCATTAGCCATTGTCCTAGCCCCTCCTCTGCACATCCGTTCAATGTCGTTCTCTGTCTTCCCTCCTTCTCTCTATCCCTTTCCTCTTCTGTTTCTATGGGCTTCATTTTCTGTTCTCGATAGTATATTTCATCATAGATTTTTATTTATTGAGACTTATTTTTTACTAATTACCTTGGTTCTTTGACAATTTCACAATGTAAACAATGCATTCTGATTGCTCCCCCCCCCCCACTCCCGTCCTTGGGGCACCCTCATCACCTCCTCCCTAAAAGTCCTCTTCCCACTTTTATGTCTTTTGTTTTGTGACCCACTGGATTTAACCAGGGTCATCTGTGTGACAGTGGGTTTGGAACTATCCAGTGCTATTGAGTGAGCTGACCAGTGAGTACACAACTGAAGAAAATGACTCTTCTCTCCCAGAATCCATCGATAGCTGAGAGTGGAGCAGGGAACCACTCCTCCATTCTTGACTGACTGTTGACAGACCCTGTCTCTTAAAGGCCCAGTGCCTTGCAGGCGCAGTGCAGGCAACCACAGCTCTGTGAGTTCATGATTACAACAGCTGTGTCGTGTCCAGAAGGTAGCGTTTCGCGGCCCTTCTCCCCATCTTCTTCTACCACGGTCCCTGTGACTTAGAGGGAGTGGGATAAAAGCCTTGTTTAAACGTTGTCGTCCATCCCTAGTCTCAGTACTTGGAGTAGCCATGAACCTCTACATTCACCAAAAAGAGAAGCTTCTCTGATTAAGGCTTAAATAGCATGTCTACAGATTCTAAACCTACAAACGTTTTAGAAGGGCTTGACCCACTGTCAATCTGGTTAAACAACTGTAGTGAACAGTAAATTCACCTTGCCCCTAGGGCCCGACCTCTCCAGCCATGGGCTTTTGATGGGTGTACATATAGTAAAAGGCTTGAATTCCCTCCCGTGGAACAGGACTCAAATCCAGAGAGACAGTAGTCATCCCTATACTGGTCATGCCACTATCAGGGCTGTGGGTGCATTTTGCATGACATTTTGGCATTACATTTCATAGGGGTCACAGCTGGATAAGATGGTGGATACACTTTCTCCTTTAGCAGCCTGCATAGCAACTTCTAGCACCATAGAAGCTAGTCCCAGGGAAGAAACTTTCAGCTCATTTTCAGCTTGATTTCTCAATTTTTTGCAACCAAGGTGTATAGTGTCTTCAGCAATGTTTTTATGATCCATTTCTGGTAGGCAACTAGGAGAAATGGCAAAGAGCGTGTTTGTTTTGGGAGAATCTGTGGCCTCTACAACCTACAACTCATAAGGAATATTCACTTGGAATGAACTTGCCAACCCCGACCCCCAGCTATACCTTTCCTGGGCATGTACCCTCAGACTTACGCCACCACAGATGATCCCTTATGCACGGCCATGTTTATTTTTCAGCTCTCTTCACAAGCAAAGAGCTGGAACCAACCTAAATGCCCCTCAACTGACGAGTGGATAGAGAAAATGTGGTACATCTACACAATGGAGTTCTATGCAGCAGTAAAGAAAGACGACATCACGAGCTTTGCAGGAAAATGGCTGGAGCTAGAGGACATCATGCTGAGTGAAGTAACACAGTCCCAGAAAAACAAACGACGAATGGTATCCCTCATCTGTGGATGCTAGTGCCAATTACCCAGTTGTAAGTATTTCTTGTGTAGGGCCCCCTGAGCTTCTGTACAAAGCAGTTGGACATAATGCATTTTGGAAACAACAACAACAACAGAAAATACTGCATCAAAGAACTGACTGAAACAGTGAACTTCTGCTCAAAACAGTCAACGTCCCCATGGAAAATATTGAGAAAGACTAAGAGATGGAAAGCATGTTTGGCAGAATGCACGAGCTCTGATGGGGTGGGGGAATGAGCGGGAACACGGGTCTAGATTTGTTAAAAATAAATAAATAAATACATAATAAAAAAATTTATTTATTAAAAAAAAAAGGAATATTCAGACACTTGGCACTGGGATTTCCATTTAATAAGCCGTAGTTTCTAGGAGCAACATTAACTAGTCATGCAGGACATCTCCCTTGCAACTCATATTTTTTTTCTTTTTTGTATTATTTTAATAATTTTTTGTTGAGTGTTTGTACTGCCAACTTAAAAAAAAAACCTCTATTTAAATTGGTTTCCAAAATAGAGGTTTTCACATATCCTTTTCAGACACTCTTCATTGTTGTTACCCCCCACCCATATCTTCTAGACCCCATCCATTCTCTTCCCTACTTTCACCTATGAGTCACTATCTATCTGCTTCTCTGAAGACCCACCTCATAGGTCCTTTCTAGTCTCCTGGCTTTACATATATTCCAAGTTAAACACAGAAATCTAAAATTTCAAAGTCGGGATCCACGTATGAATGAGACAGAACATGTGACATTTGTCTTTCTTGGCTTGAGTTATCTCCCTCAGTATATTTTTCCTATGTTTATCCATTTACTTGAAAAATCTCATAGTTCCATTTTTCTCTATAGCTTAATAAAATTTTATTATCCATGTATCAGTGATGGACATTTAGGATGATTACATTTCTTAGATTTTTGTGAATAATCAGCAATGAACATGGATGAGAATGTATCTCTGAAGTAGGATACAGGGTCCTTAGGGTATATGTGAGCAGCATAGCTGTATCATATGGTAGTTCCATTGCTAGCTTTTGGGGGGAAACTTCCACACTGATTTTCATACTGGCTATAGCAGTTTTAGACCCCCATCAACAATGAATAAGGGTCCTTTATCCATATCTTCATCAGAATTTTTTGTTATTTGATTTCTTTTTTAAAGTATATTTAATTGATTTTTGTGCAGTTCATACAAAACATCTTAATCATCTTTATACTCCCTCCTTCATCTGCACCCCTCTAAAGCCCGCCCTCAGACCTCATGTATTCTGTTATATATGGTAAGGCCTAGCAAGAGTCAAGTTAGTGCACCCAGATGTCTCTCAGTGAGTACAAGTTCATCTACTGGATTCTAGTCAGCTTATCTAG
>VZQC01009093.1:867825-1011340 GCA_009823505.1 Rhizomys pruinosus | reverse complement strand
TGGGAACCTTGGTTTGTTCAAAATTTGGACATAGATACTTGCAAAATGCACCAATTACTTAATTGTAAAAAAAAAAAAAAAAAGAAATATATGACAAGGGGCTGGAGAGATGGCCTAGCGGGTAAGAGCTTAACTGCTCTTACAGAGGACCCGGGTTCGATCTCCAGCACCCACATGTCGGCTGAGAACCGTCTGAAACTCCAATTCCAGGAGAACTCCAGTTCCAGGGGAATCGGACACCCTCTTCTGACCTCCGCGGCATTGCAAGACACGGGTGCACAGACCTACCTGCATACAATACATTCATACACATAAAAAAAAAATAAAATTAAAAAAAGAAATATATGACAAATTTAAAAGTATTTGAGAACAGTGATATAACATCAATATCATTTGTAAATAATTTAATCAAAGCAAGCATTACTCACATTTGTCAAGAAAGCATATATTTGTGAACATATTCTATAAGTATTGAATATTATTCCTATATTAAAAGATTTAAGATACAATTTTATACTCATAATAGTAAAGAAAAAGATATAGGAATATTATTTTAATTAAAGAAATAAAATCTTATAATACTTAGCCCACAAATAGAAAAGGAAACAATAATAGATCACAAGAGTTAATTGAAAATTTAGCTGTAATATTTGCTTGGATTACTCAGATATTAATGATATATAGAACACATTTTATTTTATGTAATTCAATTCATTCATTGTTGGAAAAATATTTTTCATTTGAGAGTAAATATCTCCCTCTTCTGGAATTTTTATTAAATTCAGGAATTTAGTAATATTAAAGAAGGTAAACAGCTTCAGTATAGCATGTACCTCCATCTGAATCTTAATAGATTAAAAACGTTTTTTAATCACAAAATTTTATTATTTTGAATTGCTTTTTGGCATATAATTCAATTATTGGAATTTTATATGTATATAGATCACATAAATGATCATGACTCACATCACAGTTAATATACTATAAGTGCAAATTTCTCATAAACATTTATACATATAAAAGAATGTCAATAATATATCTTGATAAAGCACAATCAATGTTAGTTCTTTGGAGAAGAATAATTAAAAGATCAACAGCTAGCTTAGTGAGATGGGGCACTTCTGTAGAGCAGTCATGATTTGAGTCTTGTCTAAAAGTAGTTTTATCTGGCCGGGTGTGGTGGCTATACCCTGGAGAGAAATGGCATGCTGTCATCCAGTACCATTTAACTGTCCACAGTCATTCAGTGTGAGGGGGTCCTCAAATGCTCTTCCCAGTGCAAGCAGAAATTATGACAGGATTAGTATTTTTTAGGTCTTGAACCGGTAACTAGAGCCGCAGTGATTTCATAAGTACAATTGTAGTATCCTGTCCAAAAGACACTGTTTGGTTTTTATACAACCTTTTATTGGACTATATTGTTATTCCTAGAATACTGTCTTTTACTTATGAAAAACTGGCATCCACAATAGACAATGTTGTCATTGCAAAAGGGACTATTCTTTATTCTCTCTCTCTCTCTCTCTCTCTCTCTCTCTCTCTCTCTCTCATTTTCATTGCATTGTTTTCTAAATAAATCCACCAGGATATAGGTTTTAAAATGTATAAAATAAACCAGTAACAAGAAATAAATTGTTATAATTTCATTAGTTTACTCATTTCTTTGCTTGTTGAATGCACTCATGAGGACTGAATGAAAAATATACTTGCTCACATTAATATTGAAAAGGTTTATTTACGTTTTCAAAACTTTGGGATAACTGTCAGACATGTACTGTTCCTGTCATTTATTTACAAAAAATAGTTTATAATTTGGCCAAAAGTTTTCAAAACTATGGAACTTTCATTAGTATTTTAATCTGTAGTTCTGCATTTCCTGTATTTATATCAATAATTGCTAAATATACCAAATAAAGAGCATATAAAACATATTTAGCTACACTGTTTTTAAATATGAAACTATAAGAAAACTATCTTTAGTTATTTAGCTACATACAGTGCTGTTTGTATTCATCAGTAAAATAATATAACATGACTAACTTAATCATTACAAATCAATAATGAAAAATAATAAGACATATTATCAGTTAATAAATAATTTCCTAAACAGGATATACCAAAATTGAACAGAAAGAGGAGGGAACAATTAATGAACCTACAGAACACAAAATAGTATCAAAGTTTGAATTACAATGTTTGAACTAGAAGGCAGGGAATAAAAGAAAAAAAGAAGAAAGATAAGAAAGGAATTTCACAAAAATATCTCCAGGGCTGGAGAGTTGGCTCAGGAATTAAGAGTGTGGACTGCTCTTGCAGAGGTCCGGGTTCGATTCCCAGCACCCACATAGTGGCTAAGAACTGTCTTTAACTTCAGTTCCAGAGGAATCCAACATCCTCTTCTGACCTCTGTGGCACTGCACAACACAGGTGCACCAACCTACATGCAGACAGTACACTCATACACATAAAAAATATCTCCAATTCTTTTGAAGTGCATTGGCTTTAATTTTTATATAAACAATTTTCCTTGCTTTTTTTTTTTTTTTTTTTTTTTGGTCTTTTTTAAGACAGGTTCTTCCTTTACTCCAGCTGGCCTTGAGCTCACGCTATAGACCAAACTGGCCTTGACCTAAAACAGGATCCAACCTGCCTGTTACCTTCGAAGTGCTGGGATTAAAAAGTGTGCCCAACACACCCGCTAAATACATTTAAATTAAATAAAAATGGGGCTGGAAGAGATAGCCTAGCGGTTAAGAGCACCGGCGCTTGCAGAGGACCTGGGTTCAATTCGCGGTTCAAAAATAAATAATAAAAAAAAATTAAATAAAAAAAAAGGGGCTGGAGATATGGCCTAGCGGTTAAGAGCGCCGACCGCTCTTACAGAGGACCCGGGTTCGATCCCCAGCGCCCACATGGCGGCCGAGAACCGTCTGAAACTCCAATTCCAGGAGAACTCCAGTTCCAGGGGAATCCGAGACCCTCTTCTGACCTCCGCGGCATTGCACGACACGGGTGCACAAACTTGCATGCAGACAGTACATTCATACACATACGGAAATAAATAAAATTAATTAAAAAAAATGCATGTTTTTCATACTGCTTATTAACAGGCATTCTTTGCATATGCATACATAGTAAAAATTATCAAGAGACTGAAAAATTGTTACATATGTTATAATGTTACTCATGTATTATGCTGAGGGCTCACAGAGGGGTAGGGTGTCACTATTAATTTCAAATAGCCTTTAGACATTGACAGAGTTTCCTTTGTCAATTTCTGGAATATTCTGTAATGCTGTTCCAGTGATAAACCGGACAATGAAAAATTACTCAAAAATACAATTTAGTTTATATTTATTTTGTATAATTTTTAACATTTACCTATATGTGTGGATGTATGCACATAAGCCATGGTGAATATGGACCATGTTCACATATTGACATGAAAGAACAACTTTCATGTGTAAGTTCTATCCTTCAACGATCTGTGTCCTGGGAGATCATACTCATTTGGCTTGACAGTAAGTGCCTTCTCCCACTGAGCAGTCTCACCAACTCCTGTTCCTGTAATTTTTATGCAAATAGAAAATTTGAATGTTAGGGTAATTATTATTTAAAGTGATTCTAAGCTTACAGAACATTGTATGAAATTGATGTGAAAGAACAGGGATTTTGTGTCAAGGGTGCCATTAGGTGACAACTGTAGATGTTTGAAGATGCCTTTTATTGTGTCAGTAATAATTCCTCATGACCCTACGTCATGTAGGCAATACCACTCTTTCATTGACATCAGTAAGTGTTGTTACAGACATATATTACGAGCTACTTTTTTTTCAAAAAAGTAGGTAAATAGCAATGCTTGTCTGTAATACAATGGAAACATTTTTCTAATTTTCTCAAACTTATCTTATATATGTATGACATTATAATGTCATAATATCTACAAGACAATATAAAAATTCTGTTAAGAATAACTTTTGTATGGGCTGGAGAGATGGCCTAGCAGTTAAGAGCACCGACCGCTCTTACAGAGGACCCGGGTTCGATCCCCAGCACCCACATGGCAGCCGAAAACCATCTGAAACTCCAATTCCAGGAGAACTCTAGTTCCAGGGAAATCCGAGACCCTCTTCTGACCTCCGCGGCGTTGCACGACACGGGTGCACAGACCTGCATGCAGACAGTACATTCATACACATACAGAAATAAATAAAATTAAAAAAAAAAGAATAACTTTTGTAGAAAAAGATAGGGAACATATATCAACTTATGCAGTATTAAACGTTTTCAATATTGGATAACAATTTCTACTATTGAAAAAAATTACTATAATATCAATGCTGTTAATTGTAAAATATCAAAGTTTTCAATAATGTTATTTCAAAATATTGGATAATTGAGTTTATCTAACATGTTTACAACAAAATACAGCACAAACTTTCCATTGTTTCACATTATAGTTTAAATAACAGCTTTTAACTCTAAATACTGAGTCTGAAGTAATTTTATCACATTTTTAAAATTTAATGATCTGATGTCTTTTATCATCTCAGTGCTTTAATGTATCTCTATAATTTAGTGTGTTGGTAGAGGACACTGTAGAGCTGTATATTCTCAGAACTCTTTTATCTGCTTACGAGGGTAAGATAAATGAATTAGGTCTTTATGGTTCCTCCAATAACATGTTCCTACAATCTATGTCTTCAGTTTCTGATTGTCAGCATTCCTGCAAACAGAAAGGATTTATGGAAGTTTTACTTTCTTTATCCTTAACTGAATTTAATGTATGTAGGACAATACAAGGACATGTGCTATGTATGTTTATGACTGCCAGTTATCACAGTCTGTAACCTTTTGTGGCAAAGAAAATGGCTTTATCTGTCACAAAGGAGAAAAAAAATGATTTCTCTATTTCAAGGTTGAAAATGCACATTTTATGAGGCAAGGAGCAATCACTTTGAAACCATTTGAAAGAAGCTTTATTTTGCAAGGGAAATAAGCATTTAATTTCATTTTTATGGTTTGTCATTTTTATACATCGATGACGAAACTTGATAGAACCCAGAACAGTTTCATACATTCACTTGATTTATATGTTTTCAAGGTCAGAAAAGTCTAATCTTGTTTTGTTTTTGAAATAACAGTTTTAAAATAAGAGGACTAGTTAAGAATCAGACATTAAGGATCACACATTAAGGATAAAGCATTGGCCATAGTCTGTTGCAGTACATACTATGTTTATGATAAATAAATGAAAGCTGAGTATGGAAGAAGATGAGCCAAGTTTCAAAGAAAAATGTTTTCATAAAATTTTACTTATTCAAAATCTCTATCCAAGTTGGCTTTTATCATATTTAGAATAGAAGTCTTGTGGGACTATATGAGTGGATTGACCCTTGTCTTTTTACTTGTTAAAAGTAAATGTTTATGCTCTTTTGAGACTGTAGAATTCCTATTGCCAATGCTCTAAGTTACAATTTTTCAGAATTAATTATTCCTCCAAGATTTATAATTGGCTTAGACGTATTTGAACGATTTCCTACCAAATATCCAAGAAAAGTTTCATGATTGCTTTGAAGGTGTTAAGGATATTTTTTTGCCTTGTTTATCCTGTTTTGTTAGGTATTTTGCTACCCATAATTGAGTGGCAAGTTTGACAAGTTTGCTTATTATCAATGTCAGGAGAAATTATTTAAATTACTCCAACATGATGCCTGGTAAAACATGCACCTTTATATCTATTTATCTGCCCAGCTCTGTTCTGTATCTGCCTATCATCTATCTATCTATCTATCTATCTATCTATCTATCTATCTATCTATCTATCTGTCTGTCTGTCTATCTATCTATCTATCATCTATCTCTGTCATCTATCATCTATCTATGTATCTATTTCTATCTATCATCTATCATCTGTCTATCTATCTATCTATCCTCCCATCTGCCTATTATCTATCAATGCCACATGTGGGGAATGCATATATTTCTTGATGCTTAAGTATCTGAAATGACATTTTTTATTTAAAAAGTTGTTTTCTGTTTTAACAGTTTTTTTAAACATATATCACATAAAAGAGAATGAGGTACCTTTGAACAAAGGCTTTTGAACAGATTAATGAAAAGCATAGCTTTCACTTTGGTGTGACCACTTCTTGTTTTATTTACTAGCAATGACTATCATTTGACACATTTGATCTTTCATGCTGTAATTAAGTAGAACAGCAACATGTCTCTCTGCAAAGCATTATTTCTTTAAAAACAAAACTAATTATGCTTATACTTGTATTTTCCCATGTAATACAATATACAACAGATTTTTTGGAGACCCAAATCTAATTTAGTCTTTATCTTATTCTTAAAATGACATACGTAATGAAAGTATAAATATGAAGATGAAGAACATTAGACTAGCGGCTAGAGAGAATGCTCAGTGGTTGAATGCTTGTAGAGGATTTGGGTTTAGTTTCCAGCGGCCACACGGGATAGCTCACAACTGCTTAAATCCCAGGTCCCCAGCATTATGATCTCTTCTTAACTTCACCTGCATTTGCATGTGTACATACAGGCACTAACTAAAAACCTAGTTAAAAATAAAATAAATCTTTAAAAGTCACATGAGACTATTCCATATATTGGGAACCAGAAATTTAATTAAAATTTTTTTTTTCACGTTTATACGTATGAGTGTACTGTCTGCATGTAGGTTGGTGCACCCGTGTCGTGCAATGCTGCGGAGGTCAGAGGAGGGCATCGGATTCCCCTGGAACTGGAGTTAAGTCGTTCCTTAGCCACCATGTGGGTGCTGGGGATTGAACCCGGGTCCTCTGCAAGAGCAGTCGGTGCTCTTAAAAGCTGAGCCAACTCTCCAGCCCCAAGGGAACCAGAAATTTAATGGCACATCACACCTAGTATGTACTGAATGGATTTCATCAGAGGAGATTATTATTGCACCTTTAAAGTTGACTTTACAATCATAATCTAAAGCAAATAATAATGTTTTACTCACAGACTTTTTATACCTATTTTCCAGACCATGAGAACATTGTAAAGTAGTAATTAGGTGATCAGCTATGCTGAATGGGCAGAAACAGAACAAAATATAAAATATATAGCAAAATAAATGTCATATTTATTGAAGGATACATTTGGGGTTTGATCAATTTTGTAAATTAATTGAAAGTGTTATGCCTTACATAAGAAAATGTGCTTCTCATAAAATTATATGTGTGTGTGTGTGTATATATATATATATATTCTTTTTCTCTTTTCTTTTTGGTGTTTTCGAGACAGGGTCTCCCTGCTAAAGCCCCAACTGTCCTGGACTCACTCTGTAGACCCAGGCTGGCCTTGAACTCACAAAGATCTGCCTGCCCTGCTCCCGAAGTGCTAGGATAAAGGCGTGCACCATCCACGCCCGGTGTATGTATAATATGCACATAAATTCACTCTTCAAATCCGATCAACTGTTATGAACTGTGATGGTAAATTATTTATATACTTCATAAATAAATTTTAGTAATGTATTTGTCAGGGCATTATGATTTTTTTTATATACTGTTTGTTTCTATTGTTGTTCCTTTCTCTCTAAAGAACTAAGTTTGTCACAGGTCTGGCTTTTTCGTCATGTAGATTTTCAAACTATTCTAAACATAACAATTGGATCAATCTTTACTGTTATACTATCGGGGCATTGTCTTAATTTTAACTTTAAAAAATTTCAAATTAGCATCTGAATATGCGATTTTACTAGGGCATTTCAACATTTATTTTTTTTTTTTTATTTTTTTTTTATTATTTATTTTATTTATTTAGTATTGTATGAATGTACTGTCTGCATGCAGGTCTGTGCACCCATGTCGTGCAATGCCGCGGAGGTCAGAAGAGGGTCTCGGATTCCCCTGGAACTGGAGTTCTCCTGGAATTGGAGTTACAGACGGTTCTTAGCCGCCATGTGGGTGCTGGGGATCGAACCCGGGTCCTCTGCAAGAGCGTCGGTGCTCTTAACCGCTAGGCTATCTCTCCAGCCCCTCAACATTTATTTTGTTGTTCCTCCTCCCTGAATTCTCTTCCCCATCCCTCTGTCCCTTCTTATACACTTCCAAACTACTCCTAGATGTTCATCAAAAGAAAGATGAACAATGAAAATATGAAACAGCAGAACTTATTCTTCTCCACAAAAAGAAATTTTGAAATTTGCAAGAAAATGGATGGATCTGCAAATTAAGACTCCCAGAACAGATGTATATGAATTAATATGAAAGATACAGGCTGTATGTAATGCTGCACGGAAATGCTTGTTCATTTTAACTAGGAGAATTTAGAGGAACTCAGTAACTTTACTTTCATTTGATGAATATAAGAACTTTATGGAGCTGTTGTGCACTTCTCAGGGCATCGAGTTTAATCCAATCTACTGTTCCTTCATACAGTACGAGTTGTTAATTCAACTCATTCTTAAATTTATGGTATTTATGAAACTAATTAAATGGTCTATTCCTTCATTCTATTCTTTAGAAAAAAAATCAATGGTGCAAAATTTACATAGTATACTTTACTTGTGCCTGTAACTAGGCAATTTAGAAATTTCACATGTGGGGCTGGGGAGTTGACTGAGTGGTTAAGAGCACTGACTACTATTGCAGAGGACCCAGGTTTGATTCCCAGTACTCACATGGCAGCTAACAACTGTCCATAACTCCAGTTCCAGAGGATGCAACATCCTCTTCTGACCTCTGTGGGCACTAAATGACAAGGGGACAGTTGCACACACAGGCAATACACTCATACACATACAATAAAAAATAAAATATAATCAATAAAATACTTTAAAAATTCACCCATGTGACAACACTGTAACCTGAAAGTAAGCACATGAAGACTTGAAGTCTTTTCAGAGCAGAATAGGAATTCTCTCAGAATGGGACTTCTTCCCATTTGAATATTAGAGTTAAAGAATATAAATGAGATAGGAATGCATTGGTGGATTTATTATTAATTCAATCTCACTGATTGAATAGATGAATTCCTTTTGTAGGCTAAGTCCTCCTCCTCCTCCTCCTCCTCCTCCTCCTCCCCTCTCCCGTCTCCTCCCCTCTCCTCCTCCTGCCTCCTTCTTCTTCTTCTTCTTCTTCTTCTCTCTTCTTCCTTCTTTCTTTTTTCTTCTTTTGTTGTAGTTGCAGCTGGCCTGGAGTTGTCTCTATGTAGACCAGGTAGGCCTCGATCTCACAGAGATCCACCTGTCTTTGCCTCCTGAGTGCTAGGATTAAAGTGTAAAATCCTCCTTGATATTGAAAAATAAGCTTTCTGAAATTGGTATAATATTTTGAGATGCTTAGGAAAATAGTGCTCATCAGAATAGATTTTGATAATGCTTTCATATTATCTAGTAGTTAGAAACAAGTCTCTCTACCCCAGTTCTCTAATTGCTTATTGACATTGCTGTACTGCAATATTTGAAAATTTAAAGTAACAAAACAGTTAATCTGAGTTAATTAACACTGCATTATTAACACTTTTGTTTTGATTTCTTTGTATATAAAGTAATACTCTTCACTTGATACACAAAGATTAGGAATGAAAGATTTAATAACAATACCAGCATCTTTTATTTAGTTTTATTAACTTATTTGTATGAGTTGACTGCTTGCATGTAGGTAGGGCGCCTACAATGCTTCTGAGGTCAGAAGAGGCATCGGATTCACTGGTATGAAGTTAAAGACAGTTATATCAGCCACCATGTGGTTCTGGGAATCGAACCCTGGGTCCTCTGTAAACAGGCGTGCTCTTAACCACTGAGCATCTTCTCCAGCACCCCAATACCAGCATTCTTATAAAATTAAATTAGGTTCTATATGGAATGAAGCAAAGAAATGAAAAACAATTCAGATTCAAAAGCACTTAAAAACGATATTCATAGCTGGGTGTGGTGGCGCATGTCTTTAATCTTAGCACTCAGGAGGCAGAGACGGGCAGATCTTTGTGAGTTCAAGGCCAGCCTGGTCTACAGAGGGAGCTCCAGAACAGCTGGGACTACAGGGAGACCCTGTCGTGAAAAGTACCAAAAAAAAAAAAAAAAAAAACGTAAAAAATAAAAGTGGTATTCATTTTGTGATAGTATAAAACTCATTTGTCACTCATTGACACACGGGCTTCATTGTAATCACAGAATTATAGGATCAAAAATTAAAATAATCTTTAAATTAACTGAATTTTATTACTACTACTACTACTAACAATAGCAATGGGTAATTATAGTCAATGTGATAACAAAACATGAAAGTTTGGCATTACCTGCATGATCGGTGCTAAAAACTGGCATCAAAATAATCCAAACAAGTAAAAGTGATTTCTGCTATAAGAGATTCTCTAAGCACTATGATTTCTCAATTGCTTTTCAAATAACCTAACACATTAATAAAATATATTTTAATATTTTTCTGAGATTTGTGAAAATAGATTGTTTTATAGTAGATACACTGTATGATAACCTACATTTGTTTAAACCAAAGGTCCTGTCAGGGCTGTTCATGTGATATTTTGGATGAAGTATCTGTAGTTTATGGTCAGCTGAGCTGAAGAATCATTTGTGAATAACAAGAGACAATCCCCAATGAAGCTGAACATTTGCTTTACTGGGATAATTAATGCTGGTGAGCTGAGGCTGAGAAAACCTGCTATGATTAATGAGAGATGTAGCATTATTGAAACACATTCTTCTGAGAAGTACTTTCTTAGTGTTGGCACACTGTGGTCCATTGAGCTGGTCTCAGAACTTACCAAATAATGTGTAAGAGTCTCTCTCATAGTACTGATATTTGAGGAATGAAGAGCTCATTGAGAACATCAGTGTCTTGGCACTGTGTGGCTGCATTGAAAATGTCCCGAAGAGAGGTCAGGAGAGGTCACTGGTGAAGGTTCAGCCTCAGGTTCAATGAGATCTCAGCATACTGGAGTACCAGAACTGAGACATGACCACCAAGGACTATTGTATGATGAGTGATTCCAAGTGTCAGGCATTAATATGCAAGATTTGAAGCTACACTACTGTATTTTGGTTCAGCTTAAGTGTGGTTGTTTTATGCCCTGGTTCTTCCTTTTGGAATAAGAAAGTATGCAACATATTTTGAAGGGAGAGACATGCCCTCCACCTCTGAAACATTAGGAGAGATACATTCATATAGATAGTCATGATAGAGGCATGACAAGTACTGAAAGCAAAGAGCCTTCAGCTGCCTTCCATTCCAGATCATGAGGGTTACTACATCATGCCAGAGGTGCATGCTGAGACTCTACATGGAAGGAGAAATATCCTTCATTTCCTGAATAGCAAGGGGGAATCTTTCCTGCAATTGGTTTCCAGAAGAAAGAGGAAGTTCCATACAATGTGACCTAGTCAACTTGCCAAGGATCACAAGGCACATTACACTAGGTGAATTGTAATTCATGCTTGTCTTGGGGTTGAGTATCAAGGGAACTGGTCATGCTCACTGATCTAAGGGGACAGTATGCACTCTTAACTGATGAGCCATCTCTGCAACCTTGAGAGTCTTTTTTCTCCCAACAGAAGCTTTGAAAGTAAGAAATTGCAAAAGAGGGTATCTCAGAGATCCAAGCAAGTTGATAGTCTCATGGCTGTTGAAGATGGAGGATCCTGTGGATATGAAAAATGAAAGAATCTTCTGTAACTCCTTGACAGTCAACAAGGAAAACCTATACCTCAGTGCTGTAACAGGAATAATTAGATTCTGGAGATTGGAAATGGATTCATTCCCAGAGCTTTACCAAGATAAGAGTCCATCATAAATCACAACTTGAAAAACTTCACTAGAAAATTCAGAGGTGTTCACCTGAACTTAAGTTTGTACAACTCTGAGAAAACAAGCAGGTGAAGTTGTAAGATATTAACTTTTCCATACTTTGTTGTGCAATAATGGAAAAATAATGTGAACACTAATGAAATCACTATGGGGTAATGCTTATTAAGATATTTTATTAGATAATCTCATGTTAATAAATATATGCTAGGTTATTTTTAACTTTTAAAGTCTAGATAATTTTGGGCTCTTAATATGTTTCTAGAACATAAAAGCCACCAATGTTTGTGTTACTATAGATATAAACATATTCATAATTTTTATTCATGGTAGTAATTTGTTCACTATAATTACATGTATTTTTATAATCAGTGTTATTTAAGGTATGTGTTTAGCTTACAAGAATAAGAAGCAATATAAGGATTTATTTTGCTCTTTTTTTCAGTTTATTTATATACACATGTGCAGATGTGTGTGGATGTATGAAAGTTTTCATATGTGCTTGTATTAAGTATGTGGAGGCCAGAAGTCAATTTAGGGTAATTTTACTCAGGATCTGTCCACCTTATTTTTTTTAGCCAGGACCTCTCACTAGGACCTTGGCCTGAGAAAATAAGCTATGCTGTCTGGCTAGTAAGCTTAACAGACTCTGATGTCGGTAGTGCACCTAACTACCTAACTCAGCCCTCATGCTTAAACTTCAAGGACTTCACCCACACCTATCCCCTGATCTTTGGGATTTGTTTTTTTTAACGTACTGGACTTTCTTAATGTTTCCACATTGCACTCCACATACCCCATGTTCTATGTTTTATTTATTGAATTTTTGTCAATTTCATTCAATATATTTTGATCACACTTGGACAACCTCTTCTCTGTACCCCTCTTATAAACTCTTTCTGGGTTTCATATATCCTATCAAACTAAGTTTTTGTACTCAAATATCTTTTGGTGTGTGCCCATCTACTGAAGACTTTTACCCTATCTAGTATTATGCCCTTGATGTATTTTTAAAAAACATGGTCCAGGGACTAGAGAGATGAGTCTGCAGCTAACAGCAATGGCCAAAGCAGGGAGATAGGTGTGGTGCTGGGACTTGGTCAAGTCACCACTGCCTGTCGCTCTCTTGCAGCCTCAGCAGAAAGGGACAATGAGGGAGAACTATTCGTTTATTATTTTTATATGTTTAAGTGCTTTGCATGCATCAATGTAAATGCACCCATGCATGCAATGACCACAAAGGGAGTAGAGGATCCTCTAGAACTGGAGTTAGAGATGGTTTAGAAGCCATTTCGTTGCCGGAATCTGAGCCCAGGTCTTCTGCAACAACAGCCATTGCTCTTAACTGTTGAGTCATCTTTATCTACCTCTTTGATGTTTTCAAATTCTAACTTGACATAGCTTCCATCATTAACTCATAGAATATTTCAAAATGTATTGGTTATTTGGAAAGTCTCCATTAAAAAAAGTGAAATTCTCTCTGAGAAAGAGAAGAAATCAAACATAAATTTCTTTTTGATATTTTTGAGACAGTGCCTCCCCTGAAGTTCTGGAACTCACTCTTTATACTAGGTTAGGCTCTGTTTTACATCCTCCTGTGTCTTACAAGTCCTTGAATTCTTTTTTTTTTTTTTTTGGTCTTTTTGAGACAGGGTCTCCCTGTAGTCCCAGCTGTCCTGGAACTCACTCTGTAGATCAGGCTGGCCTGAACTCACAAAGATCTGCCTGCCTCTGCCTCTTGAGTGCTAGGGTTAAAGGCATGCCCCACCACACCCGGTTCAAGTCCTTGAATTCAAGACATGCACTACCAAACCCAGAAACCCAGAATATAAATATTTTAAAGAAAAATTTACCTTGATTTATCCATAGCTTCTGATCAAAGGAGGCCTTACCAATACTTTTTTTTTTTACTAAGTGGAACTAGTATCAAAGTATCCAAATATTTATCATGGTAACCACAGATTAGTGTAATTATTATTTTTCCTTGAAGAAAATTTTATGCAGATTATGGTATTTGACATAGAGCCAGAAATGATCAAATTGCAGAGAATCAGTCCATGTGTGTACTCTAGTCTATGGTGTGCTCTACTCATGTGCAGTATAAATGAGCTTTGGTCAATTAAAAGAGGAACATGGGAAAAGGAGGAGAGGAAGAAGAAGAATAAACTAAAAGTTGGAAAAAGAGATGTGAGGGGAGTCAGGGAAGCATTGGATATAAGAAGCAAGGGATGAATATGATCGAAATATATTTTATCCATATGTAAAACTACCAAAGAGTAAATTTAAAACAGAATGAAAGAGAAAAACATTAGCTCATAAAGAAGAGTAACTCAAGAAATTATGGCAGCCAAATATGGTACATGACTCTTGTTGATAAAGATAAAAATTGAAAATGGCACAGCTGATTTAAAACTGTGAAGGCTGTTGATTTGAGCACATGGACATAAAAGATCAAAATGAGGAGAGGAAAGGAAGTCATTAAAATTGGACAGGAAGCAGCATTAGGGAGTCAGGGGCACATCAAAATGAAGAGAAACTTGTCATGATAAGGTCAAAGTGTGCATTTGTTTATTTATTAAGATGATGGAATTTTGATAGTGATGACAGGACGCTAGAAAGATCCATGACTCAGAATGAAGCAAATGTACGTGGAGGTGTAACGATCTGGGGGCTACTATACAGCACAGGGCATACAGTTATATGGAGAATAGAAAGACACATTTCACAGTCTAACAAAAGGAAATAAGGAGATGAGCTTGCATGAAAAACTTTTTTGTAAATGAGAAAATGTTAAAGGTTTTGTTTATTAACCTTCTACAGATTATATTTTCTCGGTGATGTATGTATAAATAGCTTCATCAGTTCAGGCTGAGTGGAAGTTTAGACCAAGGAAGAGTCACAAATAATTTTTGAAAGTGGTATAATATGTCAGTTCTGTATCAGTTCTCTACTGGTTAGGAGTCAGGATATAAGAAAGCAGAGTTGGGTGTAGGAATAGCTGACAATTTGTCTCATGATAGAAAAGAGCAGTGAGACTCAAACTATTGTTAAGAAAGTGACTAAAAGTGTTCCAAAGGCCACTGCAGTCTCAAGCTGGGCACTAACTCAGTAGTAAGTGTCCTTCTATAATGAACTCAAAAGACGAGGACAAAATTTAAATGAACTTTCCCGTTAATGCTGCCATTGGTGATAAAATGAGAAATGAGTCTGTATTATGTTATCTATCCTTTGAAGTGTCTTATCAGGTTTACAAGGTTTATTTTCTTATGGCTATTTATAAAGAAACAGCAAAAGCAATAAAATAAAATAAAATAAAATTGCCTTAACATTCTTGAAAACACAACTCTTTCTCTTTGAAGAAGCTTTCTGCCTTTAGCAATCTTCTTTTCCTTAGCCAGAAACATTCCCTTTGTACCAAGTACTCCTATGTAGTTTTAGCCAGAGGCATCCCCCTGCAAAATTAATTTTTTAACCTTTCATCTTCTCTCTTTCTCTCTCTTCTCTTTTTGTGCCTGTTTCTATCTCCCCCCCCCAATAGATAATAGATGTCTATAGATAGAAAGCCTTAAGACAGATGGGAAACACATAGTAGATATAGAAATGATAGACTGATTCTAAATCAAGGTGCTATTGCTAAAACTTTTGAGTTTTTAATTACCAGAGATACAATACTGCATTATAAGAGCAAAGTGAAGTTTCTGTTAAGAATCTATAAATGCTTTCACAGAAAAGTTATTTCACTCATCATTCAAGGGTTCTTCTTGAACAAAGATGAATGATCATTATATGGATTTGTCCAGTTTAAAATCAAGATTTGGTTATTTATGAAGTTAGACTTTAATATATAAGTTGCTCAGTTTTCTTGGTCCATTTCTTTCCTCTAGCTAATGATATTTTGATAGATATCCTATTATTTACAAAGGATATTCTGAGCAAATGCATCACCGTGGTTGATTGGTTTTGACATATATAAATAATCATGAAAACATAATCAAGGACAAGGCTACAGCACATAATATTTTCATAATCTTACAGCATTCCCATGGCAGCTATCATTTATTCTCCAATCAATACCTGTAGGCAACAAATATTTACATGTTAATCTTGACTTTTTCAACTTTTATTCAAGTAATATCATATATTGTGGTCTATGTAATCTTCAACATCTAGATTATTTCCTTCAGTACAATATTTAGTGATTAATGCTTATTTTGGTAAGTTTCTTCATTTTAATTCTGAGTATAATTCCACTGAATAGAAATAATGAAACACCTTTAAAGATTTATTCATTCACTCTTGGTGAATATTTAGATAATTTATAACTTTGGATTATTATGAATAGTGGTGCTGTGAGAAGTCTTGTATGAGTATTTAAGTAGCTGCATTTATGTCCCTATATCACTCAAAAAGAGTCACTGGGCTATTTTAAATGTAATTCCTGGGCTGGAGAGATGGCCTAGAGCGCCGACCGCTCTTGCAGAGGACCCGGGTTTGATCCCCAGCACCCACATGGCGGCTGAGAACCATCTGAAGCTCCAGTTCCAGGAGAACTCCAGTTCCAGGGGAATCCGAGACCCTCTTCCGACCTCCGCGGCGTTGCATGACACGGGTGGACAGACTTGCATGCAGACAGTGCATTCATACACATACAGAAATAAATAAAATAAAAAAATAATAAAAAAAATAAAAAAAGAAATGTAATTCCTTAGTCACATAGGAAACTTTTAATCTGCACTTATTAATGTTTTTAATGTTACCAACTAATCAGCAAACAGTTATACTTCATACATCTTTTACTTTAATCCATATATATAAATAACCAATAGTGTTTTAATTTGCATCTCCACGATGATTCAAAATGTTGAACATAATTAAACGTGATCTTTTACTAGTTGTGTCTTTGGCGAGGTTTATATTTAAATTGTTTTAATTTTTTTTAGTTTTTGTACATTTCTTCTAACAATTCTTAATCAAATTTAAACTTTTCCCCCATCCATGCCCCTTCCAGCTAGACTTCTGCATTCTGCCATAAAATGCCATGGGCCGTTGAGGAAGAGGAGGCAGAAAGATTGGAAGAGCCAGGGTCAGTCCATGAACATAGGGAAAGAGAGGCTTTCAGACCACTGGATGCTTACACATTTGAATTGCAACAATCGTAGCGTCAATCAGAAAACTCATTCTAATTCAATCAGACAAGGGCCCAGAATGGAGTGAGGGAAATGGCCTGCCCAAGTCTGGGAACAGTTGGAGACTGATTACTACTGAGACATTAGTGCGTGTGGTACACCTGGGGTTGTATATTTAAATCTTTGAACACTATTTGTATTGTCTGCATGATTTCCCACATAAGGTTAACAGTTCTTTTGGGGTTCTGAATATACTGAAATGATTTTCTTGCATGTTGTAATAGGGATTGAAGCAAGTGCTTTCTACTTGCTAGACAAGTGCTGACCTACCTGTTCCACTACTGAGGTATACTACAAGTATTGCTTTTAATGTTTATTTTGGGAAGAGTCAAGTTAAATTTCCCAGGATTGCCTTGAGCAAACATTGCAACCCAGGCAGATAATGAACTCTCTTGTCCTCTTGCCGCCATCTCCCCTGAAGGCCTGAAGGCCTATGTCACCAGACCTGGTGCAAAGGTTTGCTTCCAACTTTTGTCCTTTTGTAGATCAGGCTGGCCCTGAACTCACAGAGATCCGCCTGCCTCTGCCTCCTAAGTGTTAGGATTAAAGATGTGCGCCACCACACCCGGCTGTACGTGTCTTTAATAGTATGCTCTGAAGACAAGTTTTCAGGTAGAATGAGACAGATTATTTTTTTTTCTATTATTTATTGCTCATTGTATTTGTTTACTGTGTAAGAAAATACCATCAACTGTGCTATTTTAGATTTTCTTCTCAGATTCTATGACACTTTTGTAATTTTAGCTATTTGGGAGTAACAGTATATATTTTCATTGAAGATTTGTATATGATAGTGAATTGCAATTTGAATATGTAAAATTTGTATAAACATGCTATGTATAGATTTCTAGTTAGCCACAATTTAAGAATGAAATTTTGAGTGGTCATATGAAAGGTTTAGAATTTCCCTTCCTGTAAGAAGAGTAGATTGAAACTCGGCCGTGTTGGTGCACACCTTTAATCTTAGCACTCGGGAGGCAGAGGGAGGTAGAATTCTGTGAATGAGTTCAAGGCTCCCCTGGTCTATGCAGTGAGTTCCAGGCCAGCTGGGGCTACAGGGAGACCCTGTCTCAAAAATACCAAAAACAAAACAAAAAAAAAAAAACTTGTTTGTGCTTTAATTTCCCCTCACGTACTCTGATAGATAATGGGAATACAAGGTGTATTTTCTCAGTTCTTTTTTCTTTCTAAATCTGTAGTTGTAATGTGCTTTTGGATCAGCACAGTTTTAATTACATTAAAAAGAGCATTCATAGCTATATGTTCCTAACACTTTGATCCTAGACATCATGAATAATAGTATATTATAGGAATCATGTCCTAACAACTTTACTAAGGAGGAAGTGCTGCACATCTTATAACTAAAACAATTTTTATAATGCTATAAGCTTCTTATGGCTTGCAAGATTAAGGTAATCTTAGAACATTCTCTCAATTTAATATATGTGCTACATAATTCTTCAGCAACCAATAACTGGGAANGGATTGGACAATAACAGGTGGTTGCTATAAACACAACCACCTAGTAGCTCCAAATACAAGTGCAGATTGTGATGTGTTTCCATTACTTGAATGAGTTTGTGGATTTTCTGAAACCTAGTATGCAGTTATTTATTTCCATTTGTTTCCCCTTTGTACCTGTTTATGAAGACTACCAGTGTTATTTGCATTAAGTTGGAATCTCTATGTTTATAGCAAACCTTTGCAATAATTCTCTGAATTCATCTGCTGGCCTTACCAAGTCACATATGTACACTGAATTAGGTATGGTAACAATGATTAATTCTGTACTTTTACTTGGAAATTCTATTTTACTAAACCAAATCAAGATCTACTCTCAGCCTCTGTATATAATTTAGTCTTTGGAGATATTGGCCAACTCTTTTCCACAGAACAACATATAGTTTCTTTAGATTTATATTATGCTACTAGACTGAATGATTATGAAGTGGTTGCTATAAACTTACTGGTAAAAGATCTCATGCTAGTGAAAATCATGTAGTATAATAACCACAGGACTCCTTCTTCCATAACGCTTCTATGGGTTTGGTGATGGGTGGCATGTAAATCTACTAATACTAGTACATTCTAAGAAGAAAATTCACGTGTGTTAATTTCTCCCTCATGCAACCCTCTCCATACCCCTCAAAGTAGTAGAAATCACATTTCACTACTTTGGATTTTGCAAATATGTTCCTCATTTTGTTGCTCAATTCTGCCTTCCTTACTAAGTTATATGAAAGCCTATTAGCTTTGAGGGGAGCTTTAAAAAGAATGAAAACTGAGCTGCCATTTGGGCTATATAATGCAGCTGATTGGATAGTACTGAATTGTTAGTGGCAGATATATGTATGTCCCAATAGTATATGTCCCAATAGTATTATGGCACACCTCTTTAGGACATCTAAATGAAGCCATGAAGACCAGTATTTTCATGTTTAGAAGAAAGCTTTTCATTGCTACTGGCTGTTAGTAAAACATTCCAAAATGATCAACTAAGATGTCATTCAATCCCATGAATGGAGATGAGGTTGCCCTATCCATTGAAGCATACAGTAGGGAATATACAAAAATCTATTAAAAATGTAAATCATCACTCGAGAGGCAGAGGCAGGTAGATATCTGTGAGTTCAAGGCCAGTCTAGTCTACATAGAGAGTTCAAGGCCAGCTGGGGTCACAGGGAGACCCTGTCTCAAAAAAAATGAAAATCATAAATAAAAGATCAACTTTAGAAAACCCTCAATCAATATGAGGAAATGGCCCCAATATATAAGGCCTATTCCTCATGTGATTATGAGAAATGGATTGCAAGCAAGAAATTGATGGGAAAAATCATAACTATGGATTAAAATATGGGAATTCCACCAAAAATTGAACAAAAGCTTCACTAAATCCTCTTTTGATCAGCAAGCAAAAGTGGTGAAGGGAAATCCTTATAGGGAGCACAAGGCTGAGCAAGCAGCATAACTGGCTACTTGTTTGGGTTGAAAGCAGAATTGACAAAATGTGTTAGTTTATATAGATCCGTGGTCTCTGGGTAGTGGTTTTGATAGACAGATGGTTAGGTAACTGGAAAAAAAATGATCAGAAAATTAGTAACAGTGGTGATGGTTTGAGCTTCAGCATCAGCCACTCCAGGCAAGGAAGGAGAAAGCTAACTCGGGTCCTCTGAGCAGTTGTGAATAGGACTGGAAAAGACTCCCAGGAGACTGTGTCTGTGGCTCATTTAATAAGAAAGGAGAATATTTTTTTTTTTGGGGGGGGTCTTTTTGAGATAGGGTCTCCAGGTAGCCCCAGCTGTTCTGGCCTGGAACTCACAAAGATCCACCTGCCTCTGCCTCCAGAGTGCTAGGATTAAAGCTGTGTGCCACCATGCCCCAAGGAATCATTTTTATAGCCAGTTAGGGGAGGGGGCCCTTGCTCAATGGCATTAAGAGAAAGGTAATGTGGCAATTAGGGAGGGGTGGGCTAATTGGAGTTGATGATTTCAGGAAAGCATGGCAGGAATGAGGAAATAGAAACTTTATCACTACTTCCAGGAACCTGATGCCTAAAACCACTAGTGAGGGACCGTAGAGGACAGAAATCTCCTGGATCAAAATAGCTGAACTTCCGCCAACCTCACGAAGATACTTCTGGGGTCTCAAGCCATGTTCGCTGTCTGGGTGAGCACCAAGCCTCTCATAAGTGCCACAGTGTACAAGCTTGAGATGGCAATGCTTGTGGAGAGAGAAAGACAGAGGGGGTTGCGAGAGAACTAAACTTCAAAATGAGTCATTTTTCATAGATTATTTATATATGCTCTATCATATATTTCAATGGCTAGGGCAACCTCATCTCCACTCATGGGATTTGAATAATATCTTAGTTGATTATTACTGAATGTACAAATGCTACTAACACACAGTAGACATGAAAACCCTCCTTCTAAAAATGAAAATACTTGGTTCATGACTTTGTTCCAACATCCTAAAGGGATGTGCCATGATTCACATACTATTTGGATATGTACATAACTATCTGCTGCTAACAAATCAGCACCATCCAAATTTTCTGCAGTGAACTCTGAAACAATTAACATTCATCATGAGTAAATGTTTGCACAGATGAACTGGGCAAAGTGAATAAAATAATATAAAGTGAAAATTAAACAATGCAGTTATGTATACAAGTTATAACACATTTCCAATTGCAGTAATTATAACTGTACTCTTATGAGCATTCCATATTTTCTTCTGGATATATATATATATATGTATATAGATATATAATTTGTGTTTTTAATGTAATTCACAATTATTCTCTTACACGTATAATAGAAATTATAAATAATTCTATATTTATGCTTCATATTCTTTTTTTAAATTTTTTTTAATTAATTTTATTTATTTCTGTATGTGTATGAATGTACTGTTTGCATGCAAGTCTGTGCACCCGTGTCGTGCAACGCCGCGGAGTTCAGAAGAGGGTCTCGGATTCCCCTGGAACTGGAGTTCTCCTGGAATTGGAGTTTCAGACGGTTCTCAGCCGCCATGTGGGTGCTGGGGATCGAACCCGGGTCCTCTGTAAGAGCGACGCTCTTAACCGCTAGGCTATCTCTCCAGCCCGCTTCATATTCTTTTATTAATGATAAATTTGTTATTAAAGTTAATATTATTTTCATTATTTATTATATTTGTATTACATGATTTTTGCTACTTATATATTTATGAATTGTTAATAAAGGTACACTAAGGAACATGACAAGAAAATTAAGGATGCCCACTTATAGTCCACAAACCCAATGCATTTAGATTAATATATATAAAGGTCAGATGATTTTCTATTAGACACTTGTGGAAAAAGATACTGCTCATGTGGAAGTCAGAGGATCCTTAAAAAGTTGGTTAGTTGGTTATTAAACATCCATAGGTGTTGCTGAAGCCATTCAAAAAGCTTTTTATATTTTCCCTTATATATCACATTAATTTTATATAGAGAATTTTTTGTTTTAATTTTGGTCTTTTTGAGATAGAATCTCCATGTAGCCCTAGCTGGCCTAGAACTCACTATGTAGACCAAGCTGGCCTCCATCTCACAGAGAGTTCCCTGCCTCTTCCTACTGAGCCTGGGATTAAAGGTATGAGCCACAACACCTGGGTTAATTTACTGTTTTTATAAAGAAAGGCAATATAGATAAACTCTTGTACACAGCTAGCAACATGTGAGTTATGGAAGGATGAAAAATACAGTACTGAAAAGTGAAAATATACTAAAAATAAAGATACATTTAATGAATACAGGTTGGAGAAAAATAGTTATATACTGAATTGTAGTAGACAGTACAATGTATTAATGATATTATTGGTCATAATGGAAAATACCTGCTATTGAACATCTTTAAACTCCAGAAACAGTACAGCACTTCAGAGATTGAGAGCGCTTGATAATTTTGCAGAGGACTGGGGTTTAGTTTCTAACATCTATGTCAGGGAGCTCACAGCTACCTGTAACTACAGCTCTACGGACTGTGAAGCCCTCTTGTGGTCCACACAGTCACCTTACACACATGGAATACACAAAAATGCATACTCAAATTTTAAAAACAAAGTAAATAAATAATGCTTAATACTTAAAATCCAAAATGTGTTAGCAATTTCAAGCATGTAAACAAACAGAATTAAACATAAAGAATATAAAAAATTCAGAATTTATGCTATTCATATATGAAGTTTAAAGTATACTTCTTGAAGGATGTATGTTGTACAGTAGATTATGAAAAAAGCAAGAATTTTAAAGAAAATATGTTAAAATATGGTTAAAATTCAGACAGATTAAAATACCTGAATATGTATATATATACATATATATTAGAAATAATACAGCATAGTGATTAATGACACAGCCTGTTCAATCACACAAGCCTCAGTTCAGATAATTCAAATCACCTCTGCAAGCTGTGTCACCTTGAACTAAGTTTCTAAGCGTCCCCGCTTTGGCATTCTAATTTGTAAGATAGGGCTATCATTATCTGTCCCTCATGTAATGACAAAATTTAAATGTCAGAATATATACAAATGCTTATCACAGATAAAAACCTCAGACTGATTAAGTGCTTAGGAATGGCAGTTAGCAGAGGCACAAGAAAGAAAATGCAGTGCTATAAAATTGTTGTAAATCTGCTTCTAAACAGATTTTTCTTTTTTGCTCCATAAATTTCACAGAATGAAACTATACACTACGTGATTAATGTAATGGAAAGAGAGGGTATTGTAGAAACTATGCACTTAAAAATCACAGTAATTCACAAAATACATCCTCTAAAACACTCTAACAAAAACGTTTCTAAAATATTTGAAAATATCAAAATACTTGATGCCACCGTGATGATTTTTGTGTGACAATTAGCAATTGCTTTTTAAATACTATAAATATTTACTTTTCAAATATTTTATTTATTACATTATGTGTGTGAGTCTGAAATATAGGTAGGTGTACCTTTGTCATGTAATGCCCAAAGTGGTCAGAAGAGAGCATTGTATTGCCTGGAACCGGAGTTACAGGTGATTGATAGCTGCCATGTCAGTGCTGAGAATTGAACCCGGGTCCTCTACAAGAGTAGCCAATGCTCCCAACCTCTGAACAATCTTTCCAGCCCCTTTATACCATAAATATTTTCTTTTAGACTTATACAGCAACATATTTACTCCAGATAACTCATATAAGATGGAAGAAAAAAAAATATTCACCATTTGGAACTTTACTCCAGTTAAGGGAATTTAACAAATCACAAATTTGAAGGGGCTTGGAGATGTCATAGAAAAGTGTCTACTACAGAAGCATGAGGATAAGACTGGATTCTGAACACAAAACAGCCCCATCATGGTGCAGAGAGAGACAACGTGAATCCCTGCAGTTCAGTGACCAGCCACCTTAGCAGAATTGATGAGCTTCTTTTGAAGAGACCCTGTTTCAGAAAATAAGCAAGAGAAAAATAATGCAAGAGTTCAGACATCAGTCTCTGACCTCCACATGTGTGTAAACATATGCTTGCATAACAATATTCATATGTGTATACACAGATACACAGAGAATATGAACTTGAGACTCTCTCTCTCTTTCTCTCTCTCTTTCTCTCTCTCTCTCTCTCTCTCTCTCTCTCTCTCTCTCTCTCTCTCTCTCTCTCTCTCTTCTCGTCTTTTTTTGAGACAGGATCTCCATGTAGCCAAAGCTGGCAGGAACGCACGATGTAGAGCAGCTTGGCCTTGAACTCACTATGTAGGCCAGGGTAGCTATGATCTTATAGAGATTTTTTTGGGATTAAAGGCATGTGGAACCATGCCTGGTGAGACTCCATATTTTTTTCAATAAAATATTTTAAGAGTGGTTGGGAGGAAAATCTGCTATGCTGGACACAGCACCTGTTATCCTCAGTCCTTTTGTGGTGGGGAATGCTTAGGAAAGATTTTATCTGTTGATTCCTTTTTTAAATTATATCTATCTATATATCAATACCTATATATTTTTTCTTGTCTTTTTGAGACAGGGTTTCCTTATAACCCCAGCTGGCCTGGAACTCACTCTGTAGACCAGGCTGGCTTTGAACTCACAAAGAATATCCCGCCCTCTGCCGCAGGAGTCTAGGATTAAAGGCGTTCATCACAACACCCCACTTAGGTTGGATCTTTGGCCCAATGTGAGTGCTGGTAATCGAACCCGGATCATCTGCAAGCAGTCGTGCTCTTTAACAACTGCTTGAGCCATCTCTCCAGCCACTATAATATATGTATATATATATATATATATAATATATATATATTATATATATATATATTAGTGAATAAAAAACACAACATGCCTAATATCTTTAATAACACCACCTTCGCCATCGACATCCTCCCATAGTACCAACCCCACTGAATTTCATGCATTCTGTCATTTATTTTAACCCCTATCTAGTCAAGTTACTGTTCCTTGATGTCCCTCTGTGTAAGTCCATCCACATGGATCTAGTAAGCCTATTTAGAATCACTCCTTTAAAGAAGATCAGCTTTTCCCCACCCAGAAGTAATCAGCTTCCCAATAGTTCTTAGGCTAAGATTGGGGCCTGATGCCCAACTTCACAGTTCTATTATGGGTAGGAGTTTCTAAACAGGACTTCAATAACACAGTTATTAACTCCTATGATTGACAAATGGGACCTAATGAAACTAAAATGCTTCTGTATAGCAAAGGACTCCATCATTTAAATGAAGAAACAATCTAGTGGGCAAAATTCTTTACTACATGTATCATGCCAGAGGGGTGATATTTATAATATGCAAAGAAATCTAAAAAACTAAGCACTGAAAAACAAACTACCCAGTTAAAAACTGGGCCAGGAAATAACAGGGAGGTCTCAAAGACATAACACAATAGTTGAAAGATATATAAGAATATGTTCACCATCCTTAGTTATCATTGAATTTTAAATTAAAACCATTTTGACATTTTATCTTACCTCACTCATATTGGCTAAAATCCAAAAAACACAAACAAAAAAGAACAAGTACCAGTGCTGGCAAGGATGTGGAGAAAGGTCACCATGTATCCACAAGTACAAACATTTCTAGCCTTTATGGAAATCAGTGTAGAGATGCTTTAAAGCCTAGAAATTGATTTACATTATTGTCAAGCCATAAAACTCCAGAATATATTAAAAAAAATACAACTGTATATCCTACTAGAGCAATATTTGTTCTTCCATTCTCATTACTTCCTTATTCCCAATACCCAGGAAATGAAAACACACTCAATGCCTATCAACTGATAATAGGTAAAGAGCATGCTACATTAAATAGTGGAATATAATTCAGCTGTCAAAAATGATATTATGGGGCCCCTATATTCCCACTTTGGGACTAAGCACATTCTCATTTCCAGAGAGCTTCAGAATAGTAAGATGCCACACAGCTGGTCACCATGGCCCAGCTTTGGGAACATCCCCATTCTGGCTGCTTTAGGGCTCACATTTGTACTGATTGTCTAATTAGAGCATCCCTATTCCCTTTCATTTCTTCCTTTGGAACTACACTTGTTTTCACTGCTGGGATGCTCCCTACTAGCCTGGCAAGCTAGTCTGATACTTCCTATTTGGTTACATTTGCTCTGATCTAAGTCCCACATATACTGTATATATTCACAACACACTATTTGGTCCTATTATTCTGCCTTGGGACTAGGCCCATTGTCCCTTCAGGATAACTACTGAATATCCTGTGAGAACCTGTGAACTTGGTCATCATCTTCCTGCTTCTGGATTAGAACAATTTACATTGTGGAGAGTTCCCAACTTGTCTGCCTGGAACCATCCCATCATTCCAATAAAAATATCAAAAGTGAGAGCCTGAAGCACAGAATATTCATACCTGATCAGAAAGCAACCAAGCTATAATAGCAAAAAGGGAACCAAAGTTCAACTAATAAAGGCTAGAATTTTGTATCAGACATGCAATCAACTAAAAACGTTTATATACTTAGACCACAGTGAAACTCATAATTAATGAAAGAGAAAGAAAAGATGTTCACAACAAATCCCATCATTCTTCCAGAGATGTCTTAAAATGAGACCTACCCAGAGGGACTCCAGGACACAAAATCTGAAGGGACAATAATAAACATCATCAAAGAATTCAAGGATTTTAAAGAGCAAACAAATAAAAAGAAATCAAAGTGGATAGGAATAAGCTACTGGTTGAAGCTCAAGAAAATATAAATACATGTCTGGATAAAATGACAAAGACAATTCAGAATTTGAAAAGTTAACTCACAAAAAAGAGAAAATTCAAGCTGAAATGGAGGACGGAAGGAGAAACTCTATAATTCAATATGAAACTAAATAAGAAAGCCTGAGAAACAGAATGAATCAAGTGACAAAGAAAATATCAAGACTAGAAGATAAAGTTGAATCCCTGGATTCCTCAAAGAAAGAAAGACAGTATAGCAAGTACACACAACACCCAACAGACAGGACCACAACAGAAATTCTCCCAAGGCATATCATAGTAAAAACCCTGAATGTGTACCACTAAGAGAGGTACGGAACACTGAATAGAGAAGACAAAGTTACATGCAATGGAAAACCCATTAAAATTAGAACTGTGTTTTCAATGCAAACTGTAAATGTTAGAAAAGCCTGGAACGATGTACTGTGAGTTCCAAATTATCATAGATGCCAACCTAGAATAATTTACCTAGCCAAAAAAAAAAAAAAAATCCTATACTACTCAAAGAGAAAGAAAAATCTTCCAGGAAATAAGTAGGCTGAAAGAATTCATGTCCACCAAACCAGTTCTAGAGAGATTACTCAAAGCCATACAAAAGACTGAAGAAAGAAATGACCATAACCAAGATTCTACAGTAAGAAAACAAAGGCCTAATTACAGCAGAAATGGAAAATAAGACCAAGATCATGAAGATAAATTGAAATAACTGTAACCAATGCATACTTTTCAAAAATTACTTTAAATATTAGTGACCGCAACTCCTCAGTCAAATGACACAGACAAGTTGAATGGATTAAGAAACAAAAATCCGGGCTGGAGAGATGGCCTAGTGGTTAGGAGCGCCAATTGCTCTTGCAGAGGACCCGGGTTTGATCCCCAGCACCTACATGGTGGCTGAGAACCGTCTGTAACTCCAATTCCCGGAGAACTCCAGTTCCAGGGGAATCTGACACCCTCTTCTGACCTCCGCGGCATTGCACGACACGGATGCACAAACCTACACGCAGACAGTACATTCATACACATAAATAAATAAATAAAATACAATAAAAAATTAAAAAAAAAAGAAACAAAAATCCAGGTCGGAGAGATGGCTCAGTGGTTAAGATCACTGACTACTCTTGCAGAAGACCCAGGTTTGATTCACAGCACCCAGATGGCGGCTAAGAACCATCTTAGGCCTGGTGTGGTGGCACATGCCTTTGATCCCACAGGAGGCAAAGGCAGGAGGATCTCTGTGAGTTAAAGGCCAGCCTGATCAACAGAGTGAGTTCTAGGCCAGCTAGAGCTATAGGGGGACACTGTTTTCCAAAAAAAAAGAAAAGAAACAAAATCCATCTTTTTGTTGTCTACAAAAAACTCATTTCACCTTCAAAGATAGATACCCCCTTAATGTGAAAGGATGGAAAAAATATATTCCAAGCTAATGTCACTAAGAAACAAGCTGGCATTATAATTATAATATCTGACAAAATAGATTTCAAATTAAATAAATAATCTGATAAGATGGAGGTCACTTCATTCTGAACAAGGGAACAATCAACCAAGAAGACATTACAGTTATGAACATTTATGGACCAAACTCTGTTTTACCCAATATCTTAGAATACTACAAGATTTCTGGATACAGATTAAATCCAAGTGAGTAACAGCAGATAATATGAATACTTCAATCTGTCTCCAACAGAAAGGTCAACTGGACAAATATAAACATAGAAACAATTCAATTAAGTTATATCATGCATCAAATGGACCTAACAGACATCTACCAAATATTCCACATATGCACTACAGAATACATTTTCTGCTCAACACAACATGGAATTTTCTATAAAATTGGCCAGAAACTGGGGAAAAAATAAACATCAAAAAATACAAAAATTAAATTCTATCAGACTACAAAACTAGAAACCTTAAAAAACACAGGAAATGTTTTAATAACTGCACAAACTCATAGAGATTAAGCAAAACTTTTCTTAATGATGAATGCATAAAAAAGGAATTAAGAAAAATAAAAATATTCCCAAAACTAAAATAAAATGGCAATACAGCATAACAAAACCTTTGGGACACTTTAAAATCTGCAATAAGAGGAAGTTTATAGCTCTAAAGGCTTACATTAAAAAAACACTAAAAAAAAAAAAAAAAACCTGGGCTGGAGAGATGGCTCAGTGGTTAAGAGCACTGGTTGTTCTTATAGAAGACTCAGGTTCAAATCCCAGCACTCACATGGCAGTTAATAACTGTAATTCCATTTCCAGGGGCTCTAACACCCTCTTCTGTCCTCCTCAGGCATTGCACAATATGGGTTCACTTAAACATATGCAGACATAGCACTCATACACATGAAATAAATACAAAGAAAAGAAAACATGTATAAAATAATCAGAAAGAGCGCAAATAAATAATTTAATGGTATAAGTCAAGAAAGTGGAAAGCCAAAAACCAATTAAACTCAAGCTCAGCATTAGAGAAGATACAAAAAAGAGCAGAAATTAATAAAATAGAAACAACAAAGAAAACATAAAAGAATCAATGGATCTAAGAGCTGATTCTTTGAAAATATAAATGACATTCTCCTGTCTTTAAATGGTGATGGAAACTGCTTTCTGTTCCAGCACCTCCTACCACCTCGCTTCCCTGGCATGATGGACTCGAATTCTCCTGGAACAGTCGACCACGTAAAACAGGGGATTATGACCTGAAGCCTTGTTAACAAAAGAACTTGGAATTTGTAGCAATAATAGAACAGACCATTTTGAAATGCTTGTTGGATATTCCCTTTCTCAGTTCTTCATTGTTGGTTCTCTTCAATCCAGAGTCATTACTCTAGATGTGTTTTCAAACAGAGACTTGAATCAGGATTTCCTCAGGTTTAGGAAAAAGTAAATCATGAAACTGTTCTGATGATAAGCAAGATTTATAATGTCATATAGTGCCTTGTGATAGGGAAATACAGGTCTGATAAAAACCTATTGATCTTTTTTTTATTGATGCTTTGTGTATTTCATACATCATTTTCCAATTCAGTTCAGGCATATTTCCCTTTCCCTTCCCCCCCAATCGCACCCCACCCAATCCCAGATCATTCATTCTGCCATAACTGTCCTGCATCTTTCTCTCAGATTTTTTCATTTTTTAGCAATAAGTGATAATTTATGAGTACAAGCATCCCTCATGTAAAACCAATTTGCAGGCTGTTGTGCTCAAACCCCTGCAACCCCACCATCCAGCGGGGGGGGGGGGCTGTATTTTCAATCAAGTTGACAAACATCAAATGAGTGTCCAGACTATATTGCCTGTAGTTTCACCATTCACCCCACTCGTCAGCCCTTACATTCTACCACACCCCCCTCTTCCGCAAATTTTCCCTAGGCTTAGAAAGGGGCACAGGTGGATGAGAAGCAAAAACAGTCTACTTCTCTGGAGCTGTTGTCTTGGACTCTGGTCACTTCTGGCTGTTTCCTTTCATGGGCTGACAGTTTGTCCAGGATAACCTTTCAATCCTTACTAATGAAGACAAGCAAAATTAGATATATAGGTATTTTTATTTATTTATTTATTTAATTTTTTTATTTTATTTTATTTTTTTTTTTGGTCTTTTTGAGACAGGGTCTCCCTGTACAGCCACAGCTGTCCTGGAACTCACTCTATAGACCAGGCTGGCCTTGAACTCACAAAGATCCACCTGCCTCTGCCTCCCAAGTGCTAGCATTAAAGGCGTGCGCCACCACGCCTGGCGATATATAGATATTTAAACAGCACTAATAGTTATGGTAGGTTGCTTTGGTATAGACACATGTTTGGATGGTATGTTAATCCATGAATTAATTACATCTTTTTCTGTTAAATTTGACAGTGGCTTATAACATCTCCTAACCTGTAGAAGATGTAAGCTTGTGGCATCAGCCATGGGTTATTCCTCCAAGGAGAGAGCCAATAGCCAATTAGATTTGGGATATACAGGCATATGGCTGCCTCTGCTGCACAGTATTTCCAGGCAGGTGAGGTGTAGCTGGTGCTGACAGAGGAGTCTTGCTTGACTCAAGGAGACCCATATTTGCTTTCTTGGTTTAGTGGCCTTTGGTAACACTCTCTGGTATTGCAGAGGCCATCTGTACACTTGCATATGTAAAACCTATTGTTCTTAGAAATTTCTTCTGCCTACCTGTCACTCTTGGCCTCATATTTTTGTATTCATCCTGCACTCTGCCCATAATAAGATGACCATAGCATATCAGCAAGTGATGTAAAAGGCCCTTTGCTTTCTGGGTCTTCTTAGTAACAAGGAGACCTTTCCCTGAAACTTCTCCCCTTTCAGACTCCATTGCCCTTCACTAGTAATAATTGGTTATCTATCCTTTAAAAAATGTAGTTTTTCCTCAAAGAGGGAAGGAACATGATTTACAAAATGATTCTTATTCACTTTTGGGTATCAAGGAAGAGAAATGAATGGATGAACAAAATGAGGCCAGGGTAGACTGGAAGGCCTGGAAAGGAATGGATGACAGAAAAGAATAGCATGTGCTCTTCAGAACTGTGGACCTGGATGTGGCTGATGGAATGCTTTCAGTTATGAGGTAAACAAAAGAAGATGCTTAGGTTGGATGGACTACTTCAAAATCAATGGGGTTCTTGGTCTGAAAAACACAGAACTGTGTGTTTAGAGCAGTAGATTGCAAACTGCATATTAGTTGCTTCAACTCTCTCTCTTTTATGATAACACCTCTAATTTTGTAGGCGGTGTCACAGGAGATGACAGGGGATGTGAAACAGTTGCAGTTTCTCATTGCCAAAGTTGGGACAACGTGAATCCTATGCTCTTTCTAATTCTGGCTGGAAACTTCCTGCCAACTGAAAAAGCAAGTAATATCCACTTTGGGATGTAAGTTTGATAAATGTCAGATCCTCAAAAAGAGAAAGAAGGGGAGACCAACGTATTGAGCAAACAGGTGCACAGACATCACAGTGTCTATGTCACATGGTCTTATTTGCAATGGATGAAGGAACACTGAGCTTACTCTCCTCATCATAGACAGAATACAGTTCTGTATTCCTTTACAGTTAAATTAAGGTTAAACAATGGCAAAGACGTTGTTTGAATGATGCATTTGAAAGATACTCTTTTCTACTGGACTAGAATACAGAATGTCTGGACCTGGTTTATGAAATGTCACATTTTCTGGGAAATCCTATTAAGGGCATTACTTCCTGTCTGATATTTCACTTGTATTTCTGCTGGAGGCCACCACCTGGAGATGACTCAAGGACTGTTCTTGCTGAATTTGAGCGTAATTTAGACATGAAACTACTAAAGTGGGGGTATTTTTTATTTGTCTCTTCATTTTTTTATCTCTATTCATCTGGCAGGCATCTGTCATATTTATAATTTTCTTATTGGTGGATGCTGATTCATCAGCTTCTTCCACTAGTCTTTTTTTTTTATTGATGCTTTGTGTATTTCATACATCATTTTCCAATTCAGTTCAGGCATATTTCCCCTTCCCTTCCCCCATCCCACCCCAGCCCATCCCAGATCATACATTCTGCCATAACTGTCCTGCATTTTTCTCTCAGTTTTTTTCATTTTTTAACAATAAGTGATAATTTATGAGTACAAGCATCCTTCATGCAAAACCAACTTGCAAGCAGTTGTGTCCAAACCCACACAGCCCCTTGGTCCCACCATCCAGCAGGGGTGGGCTTGTATGTTCAATCAAGTTGATCAAATTAGTGTCTAGGTGACATTGCTGCAGTTTCACCATTCACCCCAATCACAGCCCTTACATTCTACCATGCCTCCTCTTCTGCAGATTGCTCCTTAGGCTTAGAAAAGGGGCACAGATGGATGAGAAGCAAAACAGTCTACTTTCTCTGGAGCTGATGTCTTGGTCTCTGGTCAATTCTGGCTGTTTTCTTTCATGGGCTGACAGTTTGTCCAGGAATAACCTTTCGATCCTACTAATGCAGCACAAGCAATTAGATATATAGCTATCTAAACCATATTAATTGTTATCGTAGGTTACTTTGGTATAGACACAGATGTTTGGATGGTATGTTAATCCATGAATTACATTTTTTTCTGTTAAATATGATAGGGTCTTACTGTGGTTTATAACATCTCCTGACCATTAGAGGGTGCAAGCTTGTGGCATCAGCTGTGGGTTATTCCTCCAAGGAGAGAGCCAATAGCCAATTAAATTTGGGATATACAGGCATATGGCTGCCTCTGCTGCACAGTATTTCCAGGCAGGTGAGGTGTAGCTGGTACTGACGGAGGAGTCTTGCTTGATTCAAGGAGACCCGTATTTGCTTTATTTGTATAGTGGCCTTTGGTAACACTCTCTGGTATTCCAGAGACCATCTGTACACTTGCATGTGTGGTCTCAATAGATCTTTCCCATGTTAACGTCAGGTCTTCGACAGCAGGGCCTTATTGCCTCTCTTCTTGCAGGTATCCCAGTTTAGAGGCAAGGAGGCCTTTACCTTTTGAGGGGGCTTGATCACCTGGCCAACATCTCCTAAGTAGAATAATACATTGCTGATCGTCAGAGCTCCTTTGTATTAATATATTTTTCTTACGTGCATAGCTTAAGGAGACTTTAGTATTATATTTGGTTCTGAATAGAGAATAATCCTTTTCACAATTCCTATGTCTATTAGTCAATTCAAGAAGGCAGTTTTACTGGTTTTTATAAGAGATAAACTCTATAATAGTTGTCTCCAATTTACAGTGGAAAACGACCATCATCATATTTCTTTCCTTGTTCTATGGGGGGGTTAAGAAAGGTCTCTCGTATTAAAACCTTTGCGGCTTCTAGAGGGTTACGTTTTAGTTAGGACTCATTATACCTAGTTGTTACAAGTAGGATCCACAGAGGGATCGTGTGTGTAGGATCCACAGAGGGGTTCGCTTTTCTTCCTTTCAATGTTGGGATGGGCCACCTCTTTTGGCACTTTCTGGTACATTCCTATTGATGCCAAAAGCTGTATCTTTTTTTCTTCAGCCATTAATTGGTGACATTTTGACCTGTTGGAAACATACAAATCTTTTCCTGTTGTTAGTTTTAAGATTTGAATGCGAGGTTTTGACAAAAAGGTTTACATTTCTATTTGTATCCCTCCCATTTTTTTTTTTCTTTTTGGGGGTTTTTGTTTTTTGACCATGGATCTCCAGAAGGCAATTGTATTATACATACCTCTAAGGTGGAATCAAGGCACAGCTTTCATCATGTTTTGGGTGACTGTAAGTGTTTAACTTTTGGAAGCAAATTAATTTTTTTCATTAAATCAGCTTATAGGTGAAAGAGAATGCTACGAGGTGATACCCTACAACAGAAAAATTATAGAGAACATTTGTATGTACAAAACCCAAAGTTATTGCTATACAGATTTTATGTAGACAAACATGGACAGCAGCAATTTATATTCTGATTACCTCAGCTTCATTTATAATTTTTATCCGAGCCTGTAAACCAATGTTGTTAATATACACATATTTATTTACTAAGTCCTAAAACAAAAACACCATGTATCCTGTATTCAGAGTCTGGGCAAAACTGGGATACTTGTTGAACTCACGTCAATTTAACATGCATAATTCGGAATATATACAACCTGTCCCTCTGCCTGCCCATTCCCGCCCTTCCCAATTCACCCATTTCAGTCAGTTTCTGATGCCGTTTTTCTGTTGTTGTTCTTCTATTATGCCTCCCTCTCATGAGGAAAATTTATATTGGGCTATTGGCACTAGCATCCACATATGAGGGCCACCATCCTCATTTGTTTTTCTGGGACTGTGTCTACTTTACTTAACATATAATAGTTTTAGTCCATCTCATTTACTGCAAGTTCGTATGTGTCATCTCTTTACCGCTGCATAGAGCTAACGCATTGGGTTACATGTTACCAATTTTCTCCCGTACCACTCATCAGTTGGGGCATTGGGTGGTTCCAGTTGTATGCTATTGTGGAAGAAAGCTGCAATTAAACATTGCTGTGCCATGTATCTCTGCGTTGATAAGGATGAGTCTTGTGTGGTATATATCCCAGGAGTGGGTAGCTGACTGGGTAATTAGGTGCAGTCTCATTTTGAATCTTCTAAGGTTCTCACACACTGACTTTTCCATATGTTTCTATAGTTGTACACTCTCCCAGCAGTGGATGAGGTGTGCCCCCGGGGTTCCACAACCTCTCCAGCTAGTCTTTGTATAGGTTTGTTCTATGACCTAGCTACTTATGCAAGTAGATGAATCTAAGTTGTTTTAATTGCATTTCCTTAATTATTAGCGAGTTGAACACTTCTTTTTTTCACATAAATTATTTATTTATTTTTAACAATTCGACCCTGTTCCCGCTCCTTTCCCCCACCCTTGCCAAGCGCTCTTGCCTTCTGCCAAACATGCTTTCCATTTCTTAGTCATTCTCAATATTATCCATGAGGAAGTTTACTGGTTTGCGGGCACGGAAGTTCACGTCTCCGTCAGGTCTTTGATTGCAGTCTTTTCTGCGTTGTTGTTGTTTCCAAAAAGTATTATGCCCAACTGCTTTGTACCAAAGCTCAGGGGGCCCTACACAAGAATACTTACAAACTGGGTAGTTGGCACTAGCATCCACAGATGAGGGATACCATTCGTCGTTTGAACACTTCTTAAGATTTGTTCTGGCCATCTCTATTTCCTCCTGTGTGAAGTCTCAATTCAGATCTTTGCTCATTCTTTGAGTGATTCATTTGTTTTCCTTTTTTTGTTCTTTGAGTAGCTTGTATAGTCTGGAAATTAATGCATTGTCAATGTATCTTCAGTGAAGGTTTCCTCCCACTCTGTGGGTTTACTCTTCACTTCCTGATTGTTTCTTTTGATTGTACAGAAAAAACTTTTAGTTTCATGAGGTCCCTTTTGTCAATTATCGCAACTTTATTTCTTTTGCAGCTGTTGTCTGACTTAGGGAGTCTTTTCCTATCCCTATGTCTGGTAGTCTGCTCCAAGTTCTCTTCCATCATCTCCAGAGTTTGGGGATTCAAGTTGAGGTCTTTGATCCATCTGGAGTTGACTTTTGTAAGGTGAGCGGTAGGGGTTAAATTTCATTCTTCTGCAAGTGGTGATTCCAGTTTTGCCAACACCACTTACTGAAGCTGCTGTCTTTCCTCCACTGTCTCTTCTTGGTCCCCTTGTCAAAAATGAGTTGGTTGGACTTGTATGGAGCTCAGTTGGATCTTCAGTTTTTATTCCATTGGTCAAAACTGGTCTGTTTTTGTGCAAATAACAGGCTGTTTTTATAACTATTGCCCCTGGTAATATAGGTTTGTGTCTGGTTATCGCGATCCCCCATGTATTGCTCTTTTTGTTCAGGATGCTTTGGCTTCTTCAGGTCTTTTGTTTTTCCAAATGAAATTGAGGATTTTTTTCCCACGCTTGTGAAGGAAAAGAAATCTTGGGGGGATTTTGATTGGGATGCATTAAATCTGTACACTAGTTGGGTAGGATGGACATTTTTACTATTATTTTCCCCAATCCATGAGCCATGGGAGGTTTTTCCGTTCTTCTGATTTCTTCCTCAATTTCCCTTTTCAGGGGTTTAAAGTTTTTGTTGTAGAGAACCCCAGTGTCTTTGGTTAGGCTTCTTCCTAAGTATTTTATTGTTTTTGCGGCTGTTGTGAGTGGGAAGGTTTCCTTGCAGTCCTTCTTCAGTTGCTTGTTGTTGGTTTTTTTTTTTTTTTTTTTTTTGGCTACTGATTTTTCTAGAATTTATTTTGTATCCTGCCACTTTACTGAAGCTCTTAATCATTTCTAGGAGTTTTTCTGGTGGAGTTCTTAGCATCCCTTAGGTAGGACAATCATTTCCATAAGCAAAAAAGGGATAGTTTTGACTTCCTCTTTTCCAATTAGAAACTCCTTTAATTTCCTCTTCTTGCTTATTGCCCTATCAAGGGTTTTCAGCACTATATTGAAGAGGAGTGGTGACAGGGGGCAGCGTTGCCAAGTTCCTACCCTTAAGGGGATCACTTCTGTCATTTCCCCATTTAGGATGATATTGGCTGTGGGTTTCCTGTATATGGCTTTGATTACATTGAAGAATGAACTCTTCAGTCCAATTCCCTCTAGGACTTTAAACATGAAGGGATGCTGGATTTCGTCAAAGGTTTTCTCTGCATCAAATGAGATGATTGTGTGGTTTTGTCCTTCAGTCCATTTAATAGTTTGATGATTTTTTATTGCTTTTTGTATGTTGAAACCATCCCTTCAATCTCGAGTATGAATCCAACTTGGTCATGATGGATGATCTTTCTTGATGTGGGTTTGTATGTGATTTGCCAGTATCCTGTTTAGAATTTTTGCCATTCTGTGTTCTTAGGGAGATGGGTCTAATTCTCTCTTGCTGTATTTTACCTGGTTTTGGGTTTGGTAATATGCGATGTTGGCTTCAGAAGGAATTTGGGAGAACTCCTCTGTTTGTATCCTTCTAAAACCAACTTGAGTCTTAATGGTTGTAAGTCTTTTTGAAATATTTATAGAATTTCTGCCATGAAACCATCTGGGCCTGTGCATTTTTTGGTTGAGAGGCCACTTATTACCTCTTCAATTTCCCTGTATTCTTGGGTTTTGTTTAAACTGTCAATCTTCTTCTTGGTTTGGAGATTTGGTGCTTCCCAGGATTTCAGCTATTTCATCCATTTTTCTAGGTTTTAAAACTTAGTAGAGTTTAAGTTTAACGTTATTCCCGTATGATTGTCTGGATTAATTCATTGTCTGTTGTGATGGTTTCCCCTTTCATCACAGATTCTATTGATTTGGAGTTGTTGCCTCTTTCTTTTGGTTAAACTGGCTAGAGGTCTGTCTATCTTGTTTATTCTCTCGAATAAGAAAACTTTATGGATTCATGTTTTTTTTTTTTTTTTTTTGTATAGTTTTTGTTTGTTTCTATTTCATTGATCTCTGCTCTGGATTTTTGTTATTTCTTCTGTCTGTTCTGTTTAGGGTACATCTGTTGTCTCTCAAGTGATTTTTTTTTTTTCTTTCTAGGTGCCTGGGCATGGTTGCTCTTCTGTTTTTTTTTTTTTTTTTTTTTTTTTTTTAATGTAGGGCACCCAGGGCTATAAACCCCTCTTAGGACTGCTTTTAAAGTGTCCCTAGATTTTGCTGTTTGCTTATCATTGTCATTCAGTTCCAGGAAATTTTTTTTTTTTTTTTTTTCCTTCTTTTGTTTCTTCCTTGACCCTTCATTATTCAGGAGAGTGTTGTTTAGTCTCTATGTGTTCTTGTAGGTGTAGGGTTTATCCTGGTATTGATAGTGAGTTCTATTGCACTGTGGTCTGATGAATGCATGAGATTATTTCAATCTCTTTATATTTGAGTTTTTTCTGGGTCCCAGTATTTGGTCTATTTTGGAGAATTTTCCGTGAGGTTGCTGAGTAGAAAAATGTATTTCTGTGTTTGGGTTGAAATATTCTGTAGTTGTCTGTGAGGTCCATTGGTGTAATGTGTCATTTAGTTCAGGTGTCTCTCTTTTTATCCTTTGTTCTGTTGATCTGTCTAGAGGACTTTAATGGGTATTGAAGTCCCCTCCAATTAGTGTGCTGGGGTTAATGTGTGCCTTGAGATCCTGAAGAGTTGTCTTTCTAAAGTTTGGTGCCCCGTGTTGGTGTTCATATCTATCATCATTGTGAAGATCTTCCCCATCAATTGTTCCTTTAATAAGATGTAATGGCCCTCTTTGTCTCTTTGATTTCTTTTGCTTTGAAGTCTATTTTGTCTGATCTTAGGATAGCCCACACCCGCTTTCTTTTTGGTCCCCATTTGCTTGGACTACTTCTTCTTCCATCTCTTCACCTTTAAGTTGGTGCCTATCCTTGAAGTTGAGATGGTTTCTTTGTAGATAGCATCTAGATGGGTTTTTTTTCTTTTCCTAATACATTCTCCAAGTCTATACCTTTTGATTGGAGAGTTTAGCCCATTAATATTTAGGGTTATATTGAAAGATGGATGTTGCTTCCTTTCATTCTATTATCCATTTGGACTTCTAGCCTCTGATTTTGTTCCTCTGGTTACGTTTTATTCGTTCTTTTCCTAGGTGTTTGAGGATTGTTGTTCCTCTCTTCTGCCCTATGAATGCTTCAAGTATTTTATGAAGAGTGGGTTTTCCAGACATGATTCCATCATCTTGTTTATGTCATGGAAGATTTTTCTCTCTCCTTCAATTATAGTCAATATTTTTGCTGGGTAAAGTATTCTGGGCTGGCATCCATAGTCCCTTAACACTGGGAATGCTTTGCTCCATGTTCTTCTTGCTTACATGGTTTGTGCTGAGAAGTCATTTGTAATTCTGATGGGTTTCCCTTTGTATTGACTTGTTTTTATTTTGTAGCCCTCAGAATTTTGTCTTTGTTTTGGGAACATCTCCCATTTTACCTATGATATGGTGTGGGGTGTTTCTTTTCTGATCTGTCTATTTGGGTCCTAGTGCTTCTTGTATTTTGTATGGGTTTGTCTCTTTTTCGTTTGGGAATTTTCATCTATTATTCGTTGAAAAATTGATTCAATACTCTTCTCTGAGATTCTTCTTCCTCTATTCCTATGATGTGGAGGTTGATCTTTTCATAGTGCCCACATTTCCTGTTGTTCCATTTTTGTGTTATTTTTAAATTTTACCATTAATCTTTACTTGAGCTTTTTAATGCCTGTGTTATATTTCAGATCTGATATTCTTTGTTCTCTTCCTCCCTTCTACTTTTGAGTCTTTTTTTCCTTTCCTTTCCTTCTTCTTCTTGGATTGAATGTGTGTTTTTAATTCCTTTTTCGTTTCATCTGTGTTTTCTTTAGTACTTCCATTTCCTTTTTGAGTTCTCAATATCTTCTTGGTGCTTCTCAATCTTTCTTGTGCTCCTTACTTCGTTGGTTGGCTTCCTTTTTCAGTGTTCTACTTCCTTCAGGAGGAAAATTGTTTTTTTTCTCCCTCTGGTTCTTTCTGGAGTTGTCATTCTGTTCCTTAGTTCTTTCCGACGTTTGTCATTGTTATCCCTCTAGTCCTTTTTGAGTTTTCATTCTCTCTCTAGTTTCTCTGAATTCTGTTATTTTTTTTCTCCCTCCTGTTCTTTCTGGCGTTTGTCAATCTGTTCCTTTAGTTTTTCACATTTGTCATTGTATCCCTCTAGGTCATTTTTGAGTTTTTCCTTCTCTCTTAGTTCTCTGACTTCTTATTTTCTTTAATTTCTCTCCATAGGTCTGCAATTATTCCTCTAAGCTTGTTTCTTGGGGTCTTCTCCAAAGGGATCCCATTGTAGCTTTCTCCTCCAGTTTGGTAGAGCCTGGTGTGGAAATCCTGTGCCCTTCCCATGTTGTCCCTTGCTGTTGTCCCTGGCATGTGGGTTTCCCTTTTGTGGTTCAAAATCACAAATGACTTTTCACTATGTTCGCGGATGGTTTTGCTTGCCACCTTCTGATGCTTTTTATTTTTCCCTTTCCTCCTCTTTTTTTTATGGAGTATTGACTTGCCTGTTTTCCGGTTTTCACATTTGTTTATATATTGGATATTGGAAAGCCTAAGTCAGGCTCTCTTATGTTCTGAAAGGTTCTCCAAAAGGAAGACAACTTGGATTCTTACAATTCCCATTGGCGGGGGGGGGGGCGCACGCCTGACCTAGCCCATGCCCCGTACCTCTGAGATGGGGACCCCGAAAGAGGGCTCAGAGTCGAGACCCTCTTCCAGCCGCCCCTGTGCCATACCACCCCCAGCTGTACGTGCCCTGCCAGAGTGAGTTATGGCATCCTGCCTGCACCTCAGGAGCCCGCCCACAAGGCCACGGGACCAGAGCAGATGTAAACATGCCCCTCTGTTCACTCTGCAAAGGCAAAGTGTGGTCCCTCCATGACGGGGAACCCCGAAAGAGGGCTCAAAGTCAAGACACTCTTCCAGCCGCCCCTGTGCCATACCACCCCCAGCTGTACGTGCCCTGCCAGAGTGAGTTATGGCATCCTGCCTGTGCCTCAGGAGCCCACCCACTCCACTAGTCTTTATGGTGAAAATTTTCCTGGTTGCATCATTTCTTTTTTTTTTTTTTAATATAATGCTTTTTATTGATGCTTTGTGTATTTCAGACATCATTTTTCAGTTCAATTTAGACATATTCCCCTTTCCCTTCTCCCCCCCACCCCCACCCCCAGATCACACATTCTTCCATAAATGTCCTGCATCTTTCTCCAGTATTTTTTTAATATTTAGGAAATCACATTTTCGTCCTTTAATTTTATTATTACTCTAAATATGAATACATACCTTTCACCCATATATAGTAATTACGGAGTTTGCTGGATTAGCTTTAGTGTCCAACTTGACACACCTGTGACTTTAGTGTTCAACTTGACAACACCTGGGTTGAGGGAGCCTCAATTGGGGAATTGGCTCATTGGCTTGGCCTGTGGCCCACATCTGTGGAATCTGTCTGATGGTCACGCAGTGTGGAGGGCCCAGCGCACAATGAGTGGTGTCACCTGGGCAGGTGGGTGTATGGTATAAGAGGACAGGCTGGGCATGAGCCAGGGAGCAAGCCAGTGAACAGCATTCCTCCATGGCCTGTGCTTGCTTCAACTCCTGCCCTCCAGGTTCCTGCCCTGCGTTCCTGCCTTGGGCTCCCTACGTGATGAAATGTGACCCAGGAGATGTGTTAAGCTGAAATAACCCTTTTTCCCCCACGTGGTGTGTCGGTTTCCAGACTGTTGTCACAGCAATTGAAGACAACAACTACAAAGGAAATTTGTACCAGGAGTGGGGTATTGCTGGACAGACCTGACCTTGGCGTTTTGGGGAAGGATTGTGGCGTTTGGAACTTTGGGCTGGGAAGATCATTGAAATGCCAAAAGATTCATTGCTGTGGAGGTTGGAACAGTTTTGCTGAAGGATTCGTAGAAGATGGAGGCCTGGTTTGTTCAGTCTCTAGTTTTCAAAGGGGAGCAGAGATAATCAGAACTGTGTTGTAGTGTAATCTGTGGTTTCTGTTCAGGTGGGGCTGAAGAATTCTCAGCTGTGAGTAACAAGGGACCAGAACCTGAAGTGAAATCTTTGTTGTACTGGGATAAATTGATGCTGGTTTAGTTGGGGCTGAAAAATCAATTATAAGTAACAGAGAAACCCGCATCACTGTGGTGAAAATTCTTCTGGGAAGAATTCCTCAGGGTCACACACAGAAGCTGTGATCCAGAAGGGGCCTGCGCCTCTGTCTCGAGACAGAACAGGGCTGATTGATTAGTGTGTATGTAAGAGTTCCTATATGGTTCTGTGTTGGAACATAAATTTGAAATTTTGAGGGGTCACAGAGAGCAGCGTGGGCTTGGCACTGTTGAGAGGTCAGGAAAGACCATTGGTGGAAATGCACCTCAGTTGCAGTGAAGACACCAGGATTGCAGGGTCGTGGAGAGAGGCTGAGGCTTTGCACCAGGGAGCGGGCAGAAAGAGACCGTTGGTGAAGGTGCTGCCTAGTTTCAGTGGCGACCCCCCAGCTTTTTGGAGATGCAAGGACCAAGGGACGACCACCAAGAGCAGCGCCAGGTGTGGATTGGAGTTGGCCTGGGCCTGCGCGATGAGCTATGTGTGCCAAGGATGGCAGAGTCGGAGAGGTGGAGCTGCCAAAACCCTTTGGAGCCCAGAAGATCGTGAGAGATTCCCAGGTTTCCAGCCTTGAGTTACTTGCTTGACTTAGGTTTTTGTTTGAGAGTGCCTGATTCTTCCCTTTGAATCAAGACAGTACTTGTTTTGGATTTACAGCAACCCACAGTTAAAAGAATTTTTCATAGACTGTACTTTTAAAGTGTTTGGAGCATTTAAGGACTGTGGGCTTTTAAGGTTGTATTGGCTTAGGTTGTGATTAGTGTTTAACATCATACTTTGGGGATGTGGATAAGAACTGGAAAAAGGTGGTTTAATAGTGATACATTTTGTGTGTCAAGTTGGCCAGGATTCATTTTGCTGGATGGCTTTAGTGTCAAACTTGACACATCTGGGTTTGAGGGAGCCTCAATTGGGAAAATGGCCCCTTGGGTTGGCCTGTGGCCACATCTGTGGAGTATTGTCTTATGGTCGAGCCATGGAGGGCCCACCCACAATGAGTGGTGCCCCCCTGGGCAGGTAGTTGTGTGTTACCCATATAAGAAGGGCAGGCTGGGCATGAGCAGTGTGAGCAAAGCCAGTGATAAGCATTCCTCCATGCCTTGTTCTTCAGCTCCTGCCCTCCAGGTTTCCTGCCCTCCGTTCCTGCCTTGGGCTCCCCTGACGTGATGAACTGTGAACCCAGGAGATGTAAGCTGAATAAACCCTTTCCTCCCCAAAGTTGGTGTCAGTCAGAGAAGTGTTTTGTCACAAGCAATAGCGGACAAACTCCAACCCAGAGTAGTCGAAAATAAGTGGTTGGGTCCATTTAGAGCCCATTAAGAGGATTTTATTATAGGGGCTGGAGAGAGGTCTCAGTGGTTAAGAGCGCCCCAACTGCTCTTGCAGAGGGACCGGGTTCGAATCCCCAGCACCCAAATTGGGGCTGAGAACCATCTTTAAAACTCCAGTTCAGGGGAATCTGACACCTCTTCTGACCTCCGCAGCATTGCATGGACTTGGGTGCACAGACCTACATTCAGGCAGTAATTTACACATTACAAAATAAATAATAAAAGATTTATATTATATTATCTAGTTTCTTTTCAGATAAAACGATAAACAGTAATATAACAATACTGTTGTTCGCTTGCCTTTCAACTGGATATTTGGTGTTAGCATCCACAAATGAGGGGAACTATCTTCACTGCTTGTTTTTCTGGCACTGTTACTTCTTCCATTGGCATAATGGTTCGAGTTCCATCCATTTACCTGAAAAGTCATGATGTCATCTTTCTTACACTGATAGTACTCCATGTGTAGATGTACCACATTTTTCTTCTCCACCTCATCTGCTGAGGGGCATTTGGGTTGTTCCAGCTCTTGCTATTGTGAAGAGAGCTGCAATAAACACAGAGGTGCATGTATCTTTGTGGTATGATGAGTCTTGTGGGTAAATTCCCAGGGGTGGGTGATTATGACTGTGTCAGGTGTTAGACTCATTTGAGTCTTTTAAGGCTTCTCCACATTGCTTTACATAATGGTTGTTCCGAGGTTTACATTCCCACCAGCAGTGGGATGCGTGTTCCCCCCCACCCCACCCCCCCACTCCCTCCCCCACCCCCTCCACACCTCTCCGCATTTGGTTTCTTTTGTTTTCTTTATTTTAGCCAGTCTTATTGGAGTGATTTGATATCTTAGAGTGGTTTTTAATTTGCATTTCCTTTATACTGATTTTGAACACTTTTTAAGATGTTTCTCAGCCATCTTTAATTCTTCTCTAGTGAAGTCTCTGTTCATCTCTTTATTCCATCTTTTGAGTAGGTCATTTGTTTTCTTTGTTTTTTGAGTAGTCTATATATTCTTGACATTATTGGTCTGTCAGATATATCACTGGTTAAGATTTCCTCCCATTCTGGGGTTTTCTCTTCACTTCCTTGATTGTTTCTTTTGCCGTACAGAAGATTTTGAGTTTTATGAGATCCCATTCATCAACTGTTGACTGTGCAGCTGCTGTCTGATTTAGAAAGTTTTCCTTGAGTAAGAGCAAGCCTCCTCTTTCTAGCACCAGCGACACCTCATCTGCCTGGATTTACTGTGCAGCAGTGGCAGCCATATGTCTGTATATCCCAAATTCTAATTGGCCTATTGGCTCTCTCCTTGGAGAGATTCCTCCTCCTTGGAGGAATAACCCACGGCTTGATGTCACAAGCTTACATCCTTAATGGTTAGAGCTGTATAAACCACCGAAGACCCTGCCATACTTACTTAACAGAAGATAAATTGTAGTAGATCATGACTTGACATACCATCCAAACATCTTGCTGTCTATGCCAAAGTAAACCTACCATAACAATTAGTACTGTTTACATACCCATATATCTAATTGTGTGGCTTCATTCGTAGGATCGAAAGGCTATAATATTATCCTGTTAAATACCTTAAATCAATTTGCATGTGCTTCTTAGTCGGATCGAAGGTTATGCCTGGCAAAGCTGGCAGCCCATGAAAGAAAACCGCCAGAACTGACTAGAGACCAAGACATCAGCTCCATAGAAAGTAGATTGTTTGTTTTGCTTTTCTCCACCTGTGCCCCTTTTTAAGCCTAGGAAAACAATCTGCGGAAGAGGGGGCATGGTTAAATGTAAGGGCTCAGATTGGGGTGAATGGTGAAACTACAACAATATAGACTGGACACTCATTTGATCAACTTGATTGAACATACAAGCCCCCCCTGCTGGATGGTGGGACCCATGAGCTGTGTGGGTTTGGGCACAACTGCTTGCAAATTGGTTTTACATGAAGGATGCTTGTACTCACAAATTATCACTTATTGTTAAAAAAAATGAAAACAAAACAAAACAAAAAAGCATAGAAAGATGCAGAAAACTTACGGCAGAATGCACGATCTGCAATGGGTAGGGGTGGGGTAGGGGGGAAGGGAAGGGGATATATGCCTGAACTGAATTGGAAAATGATGTATGAAATACACAAAGCATCAATAAAAATAAATTTAAAAAAAAGTGTTTTCCTATGCCTATGTCTTGTAGATTGTTGCCAACTTTTTCTTCTATCACCTTCAGGGTTTTGGGTTCACATTGAGATCTTTTATCAAAAGCTTTTGTGCGTGTGATTGTATGTATGATCTGTGATTGTGTATAGACACACTTGTGGCACAGAGTAAGTGTAGAGGTCAGAGGACAACATGAGGTGTTGATTATCACCTTCTGCCTTGTTTTGAGTCAGTCTTATCACCATTGTATAAGACAGGTTGGGGGCTCCTGGGGACTCCTGTGTCTGTCATAGGGGGCCTGGGACTATAGATACATGCCACTGCATCTAGCTTTTACATGGGTTCCGGGGATCCAAAATCTAGTCCTCACACCTGAACAGGAAGTCATTTATCCATAGAACCATTTCCCCAGTTTCCTGATTGTGACTTCAAAGCCTGACACAAGTCCTGAGTAAGGAGTACTGAGTAAATAGTAGATGTTCAAACCCTCAGGGATATTATTTTTAGTCTTTTTGAGACACAGTCTTTATGTATTGCCAGCTGGCCTAGAACTTACTATGTAGACCAGGCTGGCCCTGAACTTCCAGAGATCTGCCTGCCTCTGGCTCCCAAATCCTGGGATTAAAGGTATGCATCACCATACCTTTAGGTTTTGCTGGCTCGTCAGTGGGCTGGCCAGCAAGTCACCATTCTCAACCTCCCCAGCACTAGGATTCTAAGTGCACACCTTGGCTTTTTTTACATGTGTTCTGGGGATAGAACTCAGATCCTTACACTTGCCCAAAAAATGCTTTAGTGGTTAAGCTATTTCCACAGATCAGGATTTTTCCTTTCCTTTCCTTCCTTTTTCCTTTTCTTTTTCCTTTTCCCTTTCCTTTTTCCTGTCATTTCCTTTCCTCTTTCTTTCCCCTTCCTATCCTCCCCCACCACCCCACTCCTCATCTTTTTTTCTCTTCCTCCTCAAGACAGAATTTTGATATAGCTCAGACAAGTCCATCACTCACTATGTAGCCCAGACTGGTCTAAAATTCAAGATAATCCTCCTCCTGACTCAGCATCTGGAGTATATACCACCACACTTATCTAACTGGAATTTTAAATCACAAGACATTGATCCATATGTTGGAAAAAGTTCTATGTAATTCTATATATTTATCTACTTGCTTACATAGCCTATTTTAGTCATCCACTTTTAAAGCAAAAATGAACCAAATACATTACAAAATGTTCACTGAGTGCAGGGTCCTGCCCCACATGGCAACCAGATGGAAGGGGAAAGACAGGTACAAAATCTGCCCCACCTCGTAACCTCCCATGTCCCAGAGACAGACAGACGAGGGAGTCATTCAGCCTATCTCGTTTACTGCAAGCACTACAGCAGCTTATAAACGTAAAAACCACCAGGGAACAACCAATTATCTTAAAGGTCAAATAGCTAGAGCCAATCTGGAAAGTTTCAAAACAACCTCGGCTTGCATGCCTTACTTCCTTTTGCCCCCTCTTATTTACTTAGGACCAGCTGGCATACCTACCTTACTTCCTTTAGCCAAGGTAGGTCTTGTTTACTTAAGAACAGCTGATAAGGGCCCCTCAGCTGTAAACCAGCCTGGCCCCTTTGCCTGACTTCAAGGTGTTGTTGCCTCTCATGCCCCTTCAACTGAGTATAGAATGTTGAATGTTTTTTGTCTGTGTTTATTTATACTGCTTTTATTTAAAATACAGACTGGAGGCTGGAGAGATGGCTTGGTGGTTAAGGACATTTATGGATCTTGCAGAGGATTCGGGTTTGCTTCCTAGTACCCACATGGTGGCTCACAACTGGCTGTTACTCCAGATCCTCCCTGTGTTTAATGCGGCACATTCAAGTGGTTGTTGAAGTTGTTAGACTGAGGAGGGTTTTGGTGGGCTTAGGTGTGGCTCCTCCCATCGCATTCTGCAATTGTTACTGGAGCCCAAACATAAAAAGTATGTTCTTGTGGGAATCGTGATCTTCTAAGCACTTTAATGATTGCTCCTAGTTAGAAACCAATAGACCTGCAAGAAAATGGACCTAAGTCACCTGATGTGGATGTTGAGAGGCGAACTGTGGTTCTACAAGAGTAGCAAACAGACATAACGTCTGAGCCATCTCTTTAGTCGTTTGTATTTATTTCCAATGCCCCTTCTCTCTCTAGTATTAATAATGTCTCTATTGTGATTATACCCTTCTCCCTTGTATGCATGTGTACGGATGATTAAAATTTTCCCGAATTAGATGATTTAGCCCTATAAGAATGCTTTTGCATTTTTTTAATAAAAGGAAGAGTTTATTTGAGTTATGATTGACGGTTCCAGGGCTGTTTATGATTATCTTTCTATCTTTCTGCCAAGTTAGTGGGTGTTTCCTCTAAAGAGCATAGACACGTTGTGTCTCCACAGTTTTGAAAATTCTGGAAGGCGATTCACCTTCTCCATCAATCCTCTGACTGATTTGTTTACACAACTCATTCCAATGAAGGAATAAGCTTCTCGTCTATTAAACTGATGCAACACCAAATAAAATCAAGCTTTTCTGTCTTAAAAAGAAAACAAGATGAACAGAATCAACCCTTTTAAGCCCTAAGACATAAAAAAGCAAATCTAAATGAAGGGAATCAGGGACAAAAGTGGAAAAAAAATCATAGAAAGACATCAAAAGGATCCAGTACATGATAAGGGAATACTTAAAAACAAACAAACAAACAAACAAACAAACAAAAAACCCAAAACAAAAAAAAAAAACTAATGTTCTACTACATTTGAAAATCTAAAAAAAGCAGACAAATTTCAAAATTCACAGAAACCCCCAAAATTAAACTAAGAAGAGATCAACATAAACATAATCATAAAAAAATAAGGAAATTAAAAGAGTAAAAAAAGATTTAGACAAGAAAATGACCAGACACAAATGATTCACAGAGAATTTTACCAGACATTCCAAGAAGATCTATAACCAACACTTCTTAAATTATTCAAAAGGATAGAAACAGAGGGAGAACACCCTAATTCCTTCAATGAAGTCAACATTACTCTAGTAACCAAACCAGGCTACAGGGAGACCCTGTCTCAAAAAGACAAAAAAAAACAAACCAAACAAAACAAAACAAAATAAAAAGACTGGACAGGCTTGTAGAACACCCAGGTTCTGTTCGAAGTACCCACATGGCCCCTAACAATCTTCTGTAACTCCTGCTTCAGAGGACCTTATGCTGTCTTATAGCCCATACAGGGTTTGCATGATATGCATAAGTGTATACAGACACAGGTAAGCCACTCAAATTAAAAAGAACATAATTAAAAAATAAAGAAAAAAACAAAATATGGAACAGAAAACAGACATAAAGCATGGACATATATTTCTTTGTCCTTTATTTAAAAATAAATTTTTAATAAAAAATTTATTTTTAAATAAAGGTAGGAGGTAGGAGAAAGAGATGTAGAAATGATAGAATAGTCATGTATGAAATTCTCAAAAAATTTACAAAGAAAAAGGGGCTGGAGAGGTGGTTCAGTGGTTAAGAACACTGGTTGCTCTTGCAGAAGGCCTGCCTGAGTTCAAGTCCTAGCATCCACATGGAAGCTAACAACTGTCTGTAACTCCAGTTTCAGGGAATCTGAAGCTCTCTTCTGTTTTTCCCAGGCATTGCACATCACAGGCATACTTAGATACATGCAGGCAATACACACATCCACATAAAATAAAAATAAAATATTAAAAAATAAAAAAAACCCAAATGCATTCAGTGTATAGTAATGGTTAAAAAGTATTGCAAATGTATTTCTATATTTAAGTTCCATAGATATGTTCTGTCTCCCAGCTTAGAGAGCAATATGAAATGACAAATTAACTTTTAACTTTTAACATGACTGTATTTCATCTATTGTTTAGAGAAGACAGACTGTGCTGCATTAAATAAATGTTTATTTCATGTGGGAAATTATTTTGAAAAAGTTAATATTTGTGTAATAAGATACTTCATTAGAAAACAACCAATTCCTCTTTATAATTAAGTAGGGAATACAGAAAGCAGTATTTCATGTAAATTTGTTTTAGATAGATGACATTCCAAAAGTAATTAAACAGCATTATTCAATAGTTTGACAAGCAGATAGATAAATAACCTCAGGGCATCTCTTAACTCATGTTCTAAACTTTATTCTGATACACTATGAACAACTTCATATTTTGTGATAGAAAGCTTTTTAGAAATGCACAATGATTTTAAAAGAAACACAACTTTTTATCATTTAATTCAAACATAATTTATTTCACTAATAAGATGAACAGGTCATATTTTAATAAATAGGAATTGTAATATGCAGAACATATCAAATCTGTTTTTTAGCTAATTAAGAATAATCTTTAAAATATTTTGTTTGTCAGTTGTATAGTATATAGATAAGATGACAGCAAAATATATAAAAGTATACAATCTAACCTATAAGTAGACATTGTGAAATATAGTTTATATTATCATTTGAAATGCTTCCCTTATAAATAATAAATGTATCTATGGTACTTTTAAGTAGGCAATATTAAATTTCTTATTAAAATCACATTGTAAACATGTGCATTAGTTTTCAGGCTTTTCTGAAGTAGAATACTATATAAAAATTAAATTGCAATACTTAGTAGGACATACCATGAATACACTGTATTATAGACATCTATCTATCTATATAGCTATCTATCATCTATCTATCTATCTATCATCTGTCATCTATCTATCTATCTATCTATCTATCTATCATTTTTTTTTTTTTGTCTTTTGGAGACAGCTCACTGTTGTACTAGCTGGCCTGGAGCTCACTATGTAGACCAGGCTGGTCTCAATTTCACATAGATCTGCTAGCTTCTCCCTCCTGAGTGCTGGGGTTAAAGGCATGTGCCACCATACCAGGATAGGGTTCTATCCTTATAGGAAATAAAATGAAAATTATTCTTATCTTTTTGGCATGAGAGTTTGAGTATTGTGAATGACATAATAAGTTATAAAATACCTTTTTTGATTGATGGATGCTAAAAATGAGAAAAACATTGGATTCGTACTTAGTTGTTTTGAAGAAAAAGGGAAGTGAGAATAATGTGTTCCTTAATTTCCAGCTCTCTGTATTGAGCACCAAGGCACCTTCAATTGATTGAATCTGTGTCATACAGTATCCTGTTACCTGTATTCTGCAAAGAAACTTACAACTTGCAAAATGTATTTGACCACTGGCCTTTTGAAGCACTTCAGTGGCCCTAAGAATACAGCTATATTTGGAGAAACTGAGCCATTTATGAACTCATTCTGGGATGCCTAATATGTATCCTATCTTTTTACTGTGCATCCTTTCTAATGTGTTCCTGATATCAAGCCTGAAGAGAAGTGATCATCTTCCTTGGAGAACTGTTCCAAGATGCTTTGTCTTTGTATTATGATATTTTAAAAAATATATAATGGGGTAAGGTGAAATCTTAAGCTGGTTTTAATTCGCATCTCCTTATTTATTAGCGACATTGAACACTTTCTGAGATGTTTCACTTCTTCATTTGTAAATTCTCTATTCAGCTCTTTACTCCATCTTTTGATAGTATCATTTATTTTCTTGATCCCTTGGTTTTTTAGTAATTTATATATTCTGGATGTTAATGCTCTGTTTGATGTATCACTGGTGAAGATTTCCTCCCACTCTGTGTGCTTTTTCTTCACTTCCACGATTTTTTTTTTCTTTTGCTGAGCAGAAGCTTTTGAGTTTAATGAGGTTCCATTTGTCTATTATTGACCTTGTTTCCAACGTGGCAGCTGTCTGATTTATAAAGTCTTTTCCAGAGTAAAGAGCTGAACAGAGAATTCGCAAATGAAGAATTAAAGATGGCTGCGAAACATCTTAAGGAAGTGTTCAACATCACTAATAATTAAGGAAATGGAAATTAAAAGCACTCTCAGGGGGCTGGAGAGATGGCTCAGTGGTAAAGAGCGCCAACTGCTCTTGCAGAGGACCTGGGTTGGATTCCCAGCACCCACATGGTGGCTAAGAACCATATTTAACTTCGGTTCTAGGGCAATTTGACGTCCTCTTCTGACCTCTGCAGCATTGCATGACACAGGTGCACCAACCTACATGCGGACAGTACACTCATACACATAAAAAATAATAAATAAATAAATAAAAACACTCTCAGATATCATCTCACTCTGATAAGTTTAGCTAGGATCAAGAAACAAAATCATACCAAATGCTGGAGAGGTTGTGGAAAAAGGGGCACACTCATCCACTGCTGGCAAGAGTGTACACTCATAAAACCACTATGGAAAGTAGTGTGGAGAACCCTTAAAAGATTCAAAATGAGCTTGCCACCTGACCCAGTCAGACCACTCCTGGATATATGCGCACAAGACTCATCCTTCTGCAAAGATACATGGACAGCCATGTTTATTGCAGCTTTCTTCACAATAGGGAATACCTGGAAGCAACCCAAGTGCCCCTCAATTGATGAGTGGATAGAGAAAATGTGGTACATCTACCCAATGGAGTTTTATGCAGCAGTAAAGAAAGATGACATTACGAACATTGCAGGTAAATGAATGGAACTAGAAGATATTATGTTAAGTAAAGTAGCACAGTCCCAGAAAAGCAAATAACAAATGGTATCCCTCCTCTGTGGATGATAGCACCAAGTGTCTAGTTGTAAGGCAAACTGAACAATGTTAATATTGTATTCCTCATGATCTGAAAACAACTGTGCTCTTATATTGTGAATCCCTTAATAGGTCCTAGAATTAAGCTACCATTTATTTTCAGACTTAAGGATTTTTGGTATATGGGTAGAAGGTATGAATGCATAAAATCAAAAAAATGAGAAAACTAGTTTGTCATAACATTGTGTCTAGTCACAGTATTAATTTTATGGGAGTGCTTCATATATTACTTATACTAAGACTTACTTATACTAAGTATTACTTATACTAATATTTTAGAAAAGGCTTTTGTCCAAGCCTGTTCTTTGCTTTCCTTTTTTTATTTTTTTTGAGACAGGGTCTCCCTGTAGCACCAGCTGTCCTGGAACTCGCTTTGTAGACCAGGCTGGCCTTGAACTCACAAAGATCTGCCTGCCTCTGCCTCCCAAGTGCTAGGATTAAAGGCGTGCACCATGCGCCACCACGCCCGGTTTTTCCAAGCCTTTTCTAAAATATTATACAGTAATTAAAAGTATCAGACTGGTGTAATTTAGCCTTTCTTGATGCTTAATGCCCATACCATTTTGGATGAGGGACTTAAGGGATAACTTTGTTCCTTGCTGTCAGATGTCAAATAAATCCCAGGGGACTATGCATGTAAGCAACTTTTGAAATGTTCTGAAAATGAGTCACCAGTCTTCCTGTGTAGGGAGTTCTTGGAGATCCACTAATGAGACTTCAGCCAGTGTCCAGTGTATAAAGATGGAAGTTTGCTCACACTTCAAAAAGGGAAGCCTGGTCTAGCAAGACCTGACTTTGTCCTCGAGTGAATGGAACTGGCAAACGAAAGGAGCCACCCCCCCCCACACACACACCAAGAAAACCTGAGGACCAGATCCTCAATTGACGTTGAGAAAACAAAAACCTTGTTTAATCTGGGGTAAGTGTATGGTTTTAAACATCCAAAAGGAAAGTATAACCAGAAATAAATAATTAGTAAGGCCTGAGAAATTGTACTTCAGGTATAAAACTTGAGATCTTAGTAAAAAGACAAAAAGTATAAAAAAATTGTTGTTTTGCCTATCGTCAATTATTACTGGCAAGTGCATCTACTCTGTGGCTGCCACTGCTTTTGCCATCCTTCAAGGACAGGAGACACACCTTTTCAACCTTCCAATATGGACTGAAGGCTCATGTGTCTCCAAGAGTCCTCCAAACCTTCATTGCCAGATGAGGAATATTGAGACATCCAGCTTGTAGACTGAGCAACTACTGGGGTTTCAGCCTCTTCAGAGTATAGACTACCATTGTTGGACTACCCGGCTGTATCACGGAGACCAGTACAGGAAGAGGAAGGCAGGATGCAGTGCTTACTGTACCTCATTTGGTGACCATGGAAGGGAAGTCCCTAGTGTGGAGTACAAGGGCAGGACTGATGGTTGTTTGGGCTTGCTAAGGAGAAGCCTTCAAGCACTTCCTTACATCTTTCAGCCTAATAAAGAAAAAAAAAAGAAATAATAAAAGTGAATATGCTAAAACCTATGGTGTCATAATCTTGATATATGTGGCATGAATATATGAATATTTTGGAGTGATGCAAATTGGAAGGAACAACAAAAACAAGAACAACAACAAGAACAACAACAACAAAGACTGGGTCAAAGAACTAACTGAAACTGTAAACTTCTGCCGAAAACAGTAAACTTTTGCATTGAAAATTTTATAAGAGACTGGGAAAAATATGAAAAAAAATGTTTGGCAGAATGCATGAGTTCTGGTTGGGTCGGGTGTGGGCAATGAAAGGGAAATGGGTCTACATTTGACTGGGAAAATTTGTATGAAATGCACAAAGCTTCAATAAAAATTGGCTTTGGAAAAATAAGAAAAGAAAGTCTATTCTTATGCCTATGTATAATAATTTACTGCCAACATTTTCTTCTATCATTTTCAGAGTTTCTGGTTTCACACTGAGGTCTTTAATCCATTTGGAGTTGATTTTTGTGTATGGTGAAATATTGACCAAGATTAAGAAAACAAATGACACCAAACGCTGGAGAGGTTGTAGAGAAAGGGGAACACCCATCCACTGCTGGTGGGAATGCAAACTCGTCATGCAACCCCTATGGAAAGCAGTGTGGAAGACTCTTAAAAGACTGAAAATGAGCCCACCACCTGACCCAGTCATACCATTCCTGAGTATACACTCACAAGACTCATCTTATCTCAAAGAAACATGTAGATCTGTGTTTATTGCAGCTCTCTTCACAATAGCAAAAAGCTGGAAGCAACCCAAATGTCCCTCAACCAATGAGTGGATACAGAAAATGTGGTACATCTACACACTGTAGTTTTATGCATCAGTAAAGAATGATGACATCGTGCTGTAGAGACCGCCTAGCGGTTAAGAGTGCCGACTGCTCTTGCTGAGGACCCGGGTTCGATCCCCAGCACGCACATGGTGGCCGAGAACCATCTTTAACTCCAGTTCCAGGGGAATCCATAGCCCTCTTCTGACTTCAGCGGCATTGCACGATATGGATGCACAAACCTACATACAGAAGCTACATCCATACACATACAAAATAAATAAAATAAAAAAAATATAAAAGAATGATGACATAATGAACTATGCAGGTAAAATGGAGAGAACGTGAAACCATTATGCTAAGTGAAGTAACACAGTCCCAGAAAAACAAATGAGGTATGGTGCCCCTCATTTCTGCGTGCTAGCACCAAATACCTAGTTGCAAAGCGAACTGAGCATCGTCTGTTATATTTCTTTTTTATATGAAAGCAGCAGTATGGTTAAAAGGTGAATCCATTAATGGGTTTGAGAATTAACCTACCACTTATGTTCAGATTTTTGGTATATGGATGGAGGATATTTATGCATATTTTGAAGTAATATAAAATCAAAGGGCAAAAATGTGAAAAAAAGACTGATAGAATGATGCAAGACATGTATGGCAGAATGCAGGGACAGGGGTTGTGTGGGGGGGGCGTGGAAAGGAGAATGTGTCTAAATTGAACTGTGAAATAAAGTATGAAATATGCAAAATATCAATAAAATATATGTAAATAAAATATATAATGGGTATTTTCACTGCTTTACATTTATTGACAGATTGTTTCTTTAATAATTTTATTGATGTTTTGTGTATTTCATACATAATATTTCAGTCCAATTTAGACACGTTCCCCTCTCCTTGCCCCCCAGCACATCCCAGTTCATGGCTTCTGCCATACATGTCTTGTATCTTTCTCTCAGTCTTTCCAAAGTTTTTCTCTGCAGAGGTTTGTTATTTGGGGCAGAATTTAACTGTATTAGTCAATTCTTTGACTCAGCCTTTATGTTGTTATTGTTCCTTCCCCTTTGTATTGGTCTAACATCTGTCTATATAATCACATATGTATCAAATGTTTTATATTAAAGAATTTTAATAGTTTGGATGCATATAATAAATTTTTTATTATAATTGCAGTCTCAATTATGTGAGAAAATACACAAGATGCATGCCCTTCATTGCTAAATTAAATTATATGAAAAAACTAAATTATTTCCAATATTCATATAGATATAAATCAATACAGTTATACTAATATAAAGTCTATTGAAGTAACTGAAGATGCCATTCTTGAGAAATGACATAAAATATGTGTAAAAGGATGAAGACTGAGTTTAAGGAACATACCTAATCATAACCTCAAAAATAAATTTGTTACATTTCACATCAGGAGCATAAAAAAGAAAATTATAGCAAAACAAAGGCATCCAAATATAAAAATCATGGAAGAAAATTCATGAAACATAGAGAAAGATATACTTAACACCAGGAACAGACAGAGAAAAAGGAAATTATGTGCTGATATCCATAATGGATGGATGCAACAATTCTCAAGAAAATAGTTATAAATTGCATACAGATACACATAAAAAGGCTCATCACCATGATAAGAAGACTTTAGTCAAAAGACCTAGGGATGATTTAATATATGTAAGTCAATAAATGCAACAAATTATATTAATTCACTTAAAGACATAAATCAAATAATCATCTCAATATATTAAAAAAGGTTTTTGATAAACTCGAACATGTTTTAATAATAAAAGTTCTAGAGGGAATTGCATTGGAGGAAACCTAACTAAACATCATTAAGTTTATATAAGGTGCACCCAGAGTTACCATAATTCTAAATGGAGAAAAGTTTGAAAAATTTCTACTAAAGGAGAAAACAGACAAGATGTCTACTATTCCTACACATCTTCAATACAGTGAATGAAGCTTTAATTAGGACAATAAGACAGGTGAAGGTAATTAAATGAGAACTATTTGGAAAGGAGTAGCTCCAATTATCTTTATTTGCAAATGATATGAGATTAAACCTAAAAGGTTTAAAATTCCACCAGAAAAGTTCTATAAATGATCAAAACTTTCATCAAAGTGAAAAGATACAAAATCAACTTTTGAAAATCAGTAGCCTTTTTTATTTTTTATTTTTTATGTGTATGAGTGTACTGTCTGCATATATGTTGGTGCACCCATATCATGCAATGCTGTGGAGGTCAGAAGAGGGCGTCGGATTCCCCTGGAACTGGAGTTAAAGTTGGTTCTTAGCCGCCATGTGGGTGCTAGGAATTTAACCTGGGTCCACTTTAAGAGCATTCGGTGCTCTTAACCACTGAGCTATCTCTCCAGCCCCAGTAGCCTTTCTATATACAAATAACAAACAATCGAAGAGTTCAAGAACCATTTAAATTCACAATAATCTTGAAAAATTAAATATCTAGGAATAAACCTTACCAAATAAACACAGATGTGCCTGTATCTTTGCGGTGAGTCTTGTGGGTATATACCCAGGAGTGACATGGCTGGGTCAGGTGGTAGGCTCATTTTGAGTCTTTTAAGGCTTCTCCACTCTGCTTTCCATAATGGTTGCACACATTTACATTCCCACCAGCAATGGCTGAGTGTTCCCCTTTCCCCACAACCTCTCCAGAATTTGGTGTCTTTTGTTTTCTTGATCTTAGCCAGTCCTATCAGAGTGGGATTACAACTGAGAGTAGTTTTAATTTGCATTTCCTTAATTATTAATGATGTTGAACACTTTTTAAGATGTTTTGTAGCCATCTTTACTTCCTCACTGGTGAAGTCTCTGTTTATCTCTTTACTACATCTTTTGAGTAGGTCATTTGTTTTCTTGCTACTTTGATTTTGAGTAATCTATATATTCTGGACATTAATGCTTTGTCAGTTTATTGCAGCTCTCTTCACAATAGCAAAGACCTGGAACCAACCCAAATGCCCCTCAACTAATGAGTGGATGACAAAAATGTGGTACATCTACGCAATGGAGTACTATACAGTGCTAAAGAAAGATGACATGGGGTGCCCTTTCCTGAGTTCTGCCCACCTTTCTGTTAGGGTTCTGATCCCCTCAAGAAATCGTGAATGTCTGTTTCCTCATGGCGAAGAAAATGTATCCACCTAGGCAGAAGCTTCTCCCAGCTTTGGAAGCTGATGTTCTCTGCACATGCCATTTTTCTTTTATCTTTCATAAATTTGTATTATTTTTAATTTCTGTGTATGAGTGTATTGCCTGCATGTAGGTAGGTGCATCCATGTCTTGCAATGCCTGACGAGGTCAGAAGAAGCCGTTGTATCCCATGGAACTGGAGACCAAGTTGTTAGCCATCATTGGTTGCTGGGATTTGAACCCTGGGTCCCCTACAATAACACTCAGGACCCACCTGATGCAAGGAGAGAGCCTAACCCCCCCCACACACAAATAAATAGGCCAGGTGTGGTGGTGCATGCCTTTAACCCCAACAGTCCAGAACCAGGTGGATCTCTGAATTCCAGGCCAGCCTGGTATACATAGCGAGTTCCAGGTCCTGTCTCTAAATAAATAAATAAAATGCAATAAATAATATATTTATTTGTGTTTGAGACAAAAAAAAAAGAAAGATGACATCATGAACTTGCAGACAAATGGATGGAACTGGAAGCCATTATACTAAGTGAAGTAACACTGTCCCAGAACAATAAAAGTTGAATGATTTCCCTCATTTGTGGAAATTAACACCAAATCCCAAATTGAAAGGCAAGCTGAACAACGTTATTGTTATATTTCTTTTTATCTGAAAGCAACTGTGTTGTTATAACGTAAATCTCTTAGGCTCTAGAATCGATCTACCACTTATTTTCAGCCTCTGTAATTACTGTATATGGGTGGAAGATATGTATTCATATTTTAGAGTGATATAAAATTAAAGGGAGAAATGTGAGTTTCTAAATATATTTTGGAATTAACATACAGCTTATTCCCAGAGGTCATAATTTTGATGCATATGAGACTATTTATATTGGCATTTGTTGGAGCAATACAAAGGGGAGGGAAAAACAACATAAAGACTGGGTTAAAGAACTGAATGGTACAAACTCTGCCCAAAACAAGAAGACTCTTCAGGAAAAAACTTTGGAAAGACTGAGAGAAAGATGCAAGGCATGTATGGCAGAAGGCATGAACAGGGGTGGGATGGGGGCAGGGAGAGGGGAATTTGTCTAAACTGGACAGTATTTTTTTTTTTTGGTCTTTTTGAGACAGGGTCTCCCTGTAGCCCCAGCTGTCCTGGAACTCGCTCTGTAGACCAGGCTGGCCTTGAACTCACAAAGATCCGCCTGCCTCTGCCTCCCAAGTGTTAGGATTAAAGGCGTGCGCCACCACGCCCAGGTTTTTTTTTTTTTTTGACAGAAAATTAATGAATGAAATATACAATTCATTAATGAAAGTACTAAAAAAAGAAATTAAATATTCCTTCAGTTAACATTTTAAGTACTTGAAAAGTTGATTAATAAGGAAATAGAAAATCCTCCCATTCTGTTTGCTAGAATTAGTATTGTGAAAATGATCATACTTTTGAAAGTGTTTTACAGATTCAGTGCAATACCAATAAAAATCCCCATGATATTCTTCACGACAGTAGAAAAATCCATTCTAAAATTCAAGTGGAAATACAAAAGAATGTCAAGTATAGCTGGGAAGCACACCTTTTCCCAAGGCTTAGGGATCAGGACTAGAAGGTCTATAAGAGCCAGGGGAGGTAGATGAACACTAGCAAGCCATGCTGTCTGGATATCACAAGGCAGCTGTAAGTATAAACCTACAGCATTTGTTACAGCATGAACAAGCCTTGTGCAAGGCCAAGCCAACACAAGCCCAACATGGACAGAGAAGTGAACAAGAAGCCCCACGCACCCCTAGCTGAGGTTCTATCTGGAATTGATAGCTGCTGGGGGAGGGAAAGTTGGTTTTCCTTACTGGTCTGACACTGGGTAGGCTGACCAGCCAACAAGTGCTACATTCATACTAAAGAGCACTTAGGGAGCACAGATTAGACTTAAGTAGGTCCTAAGGAAAAGATAAAAAGAGTTTAATAGAATTCCTGAAGTTGGACTGAGGGAGAATTATTTGGGGGTGAAGGTGAGAGAGGCACTCTGAATGTGATTAAAATGCACTGTATGAAATTCTTGAATCAATAAAAATATTCTTTAAAATGAAAAAAAAAATGCCAAGAAATCATGGGCAAAAATGGTAATTCCCAGGGGGTTATGAAAACGGACACCAAACTAAATTAAAAGCTATATTCATAAAAACAGTTTCTTATTGGAAAAAAACAGACTTTTATAACAATGGAACAAAGTAGAAGACCCAAACATGAGTGCCCACAATTACAGCCAACTTATATTTGACAAAAGAGCTAAGAAATCACAGTGAATGAAAGAGAACATCATCAACAAATGGTGTTGGTAACAGTGGATCTCTACTTACAGATGAATGAAATTGGACACATATCTTTTACCCTGTAGTAAATTTAACTTCAAATGGATAAAAGACCCCAATATCAAGCCAGAAACACTGAAAACACAAAATGCCAAGAAATCATTTTGGAGGAAAGACAGGATCTTTGAGAAATATTGCTGGCAATAACATCACTCTAATACCAAAACCAGGCAAAGATACAACCAAAAAGGAGAATTAGAGACCCATGTCATTAATGAACACAGATGCAAAAATTCTAAATAAAATACTTGCAAATTGCATACAGACACACATCAAGAAGATCATCCATCGTGACCAAGTTGGGTTCATACCAGAAATGCAGGGATGGTTCAACATACAAAAATCAATAAACATCATAAAACATACAAATGACTGAAAGACAAAAACCACACGATCATCTCAATTGACAAGGAAAAAGCCTTTGACAAAATCCAGCATCCCTTCATGTTTAAAGTCCTAGAGGGAATTGTATTGGAGGGATCATTCCTGAATATAACCAAAGCCATATACAGGAAACACACAGTGAACATCATCATAAATGGGGAAACGACAGAAGCATTCCCTTTAAATGTAGGAACTTGGCAAGGTTGCCCCCTGTGACCACTCCTCTTCAATATAGGGCTTGAAACACTTGCCAGGGCAATAAAACAAGAAAAGGAAATTAAAGGAGTTCTAATTGGAAAAGAGGAAGTCAAGCTATCCTTTTTGCTGATGATATGATCATTTACTTAAGGGATGCTAAAAACTCCACCAGAAAATGCCTAGAAATGATTAACAGCTTCAGCAAAATGGCAGGATACAAAATTAACCTAGAAAAATCAGTAGCCTTTCTTTACACCAACAACAAGCAACTGAAGAAAGAATTCAAGGAGACCTTCCCACTCACAATAGCCTCAAAAACAATAAAATACATAGGAACAAATCTAACCAAAGACACCAAAGATCTCTACAACAAAAATTGAAGACCTCAGAAGATGGAAAAACTTCCCATGCTCATGGATTGGGGAAATTAATATAGTAAAAATGACCATTCTACCCAAACTCTTGTACAGATTTAATGCAATCCCAGTTAAAATTCCCATGAGTTTCTTCACAGGCTTGGAAAAAAAAGTCCTTAATTTCATTTGGAAAAACAAAAGACCCCCAAATAGCCAAAGCAACCCTGAGTGAAAAGAGCAATAAAGGGGGGCATCTCTATACCAGACTACAAACTATACTACAGGGCTATAGTAATAAAAACAGATTGATACTGCCACAGAAACAGAACTGTTGACGAATGGAACAAAACTGAAGATCCAAACTTGAGCACATACAATTTCAGCCATCTCATATTTGCCAAGGAAGCCAAGAAGACATAATGGAGGAAAGCATCTTCAGCAAGTGGTGTTGGCAAAACTGGATCACCACTTGCAGAAGAATGAAATTAAACCCCTACCTCTTGCCCCATAAAGAAGTCAACTACAGATGGATTAAAGACCTCAACATCAAACCCCAAACTCTGAAGGCTATAGAAGAAAAAGTTGGCATCAGCCTACAAGACATAGGCATAGGAAACGACTTCCCAAATCAGACAGCAGCTGCACAAGAATTATGGTCGACAATTGACAAATGGGGCCTCATTAAACTCAAAAGCTTCTGTACATCAAAAGAAACAAGGAAGTGAAAAGAAAACCCACAGAGTCAGATACATCTGACAAAGCATTGATTTCCAGAGTATATAAACTATTCAAAAAACAAAGAAAAAAACAAATGACCCACTCAATAGATGGAGCAAAGAGCTGAACAGAGACTTCACAAGTGAGGAATTAGAGATGGCTGAGAAGCATCTTAAGAAGTGTTCAATGTCACTAATAATTAAGGAAATGCAAATTAATAGCACTTTAAGATATCATCTTACTCCAATAAGACTGGCTAGGATCAAGAAAACAGAGGCTGGAGAGATAGCCTAGCGGTTAAGAGCACTGACTGCTCTTGCAGAGGACCCAGGTTTGATCCCCAGCACCCACATGTCGGCCAAGAACTGTCTGTAACTCCAATTCCAGTTCCAGGGGAATCCAAGACCCTCTTCTGACATCCGCAGCATTGCCCAACACGGGTGCACAAACCTACATGCAGACAGTACATTCATACACATTCAAAAATAAATAAAATTAAAAAAAGAAAACAAATGATACCAAGTACTGGAGAGGTTTTGGGGAAAGGGGAACATTCATCCACTGCTGGTGGGAATGTAAACTGGTACAGCCACTATGGAAAGCAGTGTGGAGAACCCATGGAAGACTCAAAATAAGCTTACCACCTGACCCAGTCATACCACTCCTGGGTATATACCCACAAGACTCATCTTACTGCAGAGATACATGCACAGCTATATTTATTGCAGCTCTGTTCACAATAGCAAAAAGCTGGAACCAACTCAAATGCCCCTCAACTGATGAGTGGATAGAGAAAATGTTGTACATCTACACAATGGAATTCTATGCAGCAGTTAAAAAAAAAAAGACATCGGGGCTGGAGAGATGGCCTAGAGGTTAAGAGTGCCGACTGCTTTTGCAGAGGACCCAGGTTCTATCCCCAGTACCCACATGGCAGCTGAGAACCGTCTTTAACTCCAGTTCCAGGGGAATCTGACACCCTCTTCTGACCTTTGTGGCATTGCACCACACAGGTTTGCAAACCTACATGCAGACAGTACATTCATACACATACAAAAAAAAAAAAAAAAGACATCATGAACTTTGAAGGTAAATTGATGGAACTTGAAAGTATTTTGTTAAGTGAAGCAACACAGTCCCAGAAAAACAAACAATGAATGGTATCCCTCATCTGTGGATGCTAGTGCCAATAACCCAGTTGTAAATATTTTTTGTTGGGAGTGATGCATGTTGGAAAGAACAACACCAACAACAGAAAAGGCTGCATCAAAGAACTGACTGAAACAGTGAATCTGGTAGGGTGGGGGTCGGGGGTTAGGAGGGGGACATGGGTCTATATTTGATTTGTAACATAATTTTGTACAAAAATATATATAAAATAAAAAAAAGAAAATATGATATTCAAACTTCTGAATTATTTGTTTAGAAATCATTATTTCTGTTAAAAAAGAAATATTGCTGGCAAAAATTGATCTCTACATGTAGAAGAATGAAACTGGACACATATCTATCACGCTGCACAAAAAAATTGACTCTAAATGCATTAAAAACCTCAATGTGAAGATTGAAATACTGAAAATGTAAGCACTTGATTAAAATATGCCAGTATAGGAAAGTTCTTTTTAAAGCAGACATCATTTACAGTTCATCATTTAGGGAATCCAAGGTAGGAGCTCAGGGCAGGAACCTAGAAGCAGGACCTGAAGCACAGACCATAGAGAAACACTGCTTGCTGGCTTGCTCCCCTAACCGATGGTCAGCATGCTTTCTTACATAATGCAGAACAACCTATCCCGGGGGTGTCATTGTCCATAGTGTGCTGGGCCTTTCCACATTACATATCTCAGCAAGAAAGAACATACCCCACAGACATGGCCATAGGCCAATTTAATTCAAGTAATTCCCCAACTGACACTCCCTCAATCCAGGTTTGTCAAATTGACTCTAAAGCTTTCTAGCATACAGGATCAAAGGGGATCACAAAATTTTCATGGCATGAACAGGCTGAAAACATTCTTCTCCATCTAACCAGCATTAAAGAGAGTATTTGAAGCAATACATGAAATACATTCTCATTAAAATTAGTAACCATACAGGGTTGTCCATTATCTCCACTCCTTTTCAATATAGTGTTTGAAATGCCTGCAAGAGCAATAAGACAAGAGAAGGAAATTAAAGAAATAATAATTGGAAGACTTTGCATATAATATGATATTACATATAAGAGATTCAAAAATTCCTCTAGAAAACTTTGTAAATTATTAATTTTTTCAGTAAAATGGCAGAGTACAAAACCAACTAAAAAAACCAGTAGCCTTTCTATATATCAATAACAAACATGCAGAAAAAAAATTCAAGGAAATCCTCACATTCACAATCATCTCCAGTAATTTGAAATATTAAGAAATAAACCCAAGAAAAGACACTATATCTTCTATAAAAATTTCATATCTTAAAAAAAGAGACAGAGGAGGAAATTAAGACATGGAAAGACCTATGATGTCCATAGTTTGGTAGAGTCAGCATTGTGAAAATGGCCATCTTACCAAAGTGATCTACAGATTCAGTACCATGCTGATCAAAACATTCATGACATTTTTCACAGAGCTAGAAAAAAAGAAAATTAAAACACCCTAAAATTTTCACATGGTATCACAAAAGACCCTGGATAGCTGAAGCAATCTTGGGCAAAAAGAACAATGCTGAGGGGATCACAATATCAGATTTCAGGTCATATTACAGAACTATAGTCATAAAAACCATATGGTACTGGTAAAAACATTGACATGTAGATCAATGGAACACAATCGAAGACTCAAACATGGGCACATGCAATTTCATCCACTTCATATTTGACAAAGACACCACAAACACATAATGGAGGAAAGACAGCATCTTTAACAAATGGTGCTGGCAATACCGGATCACCTAGCAGAAGAATGAAACTGGAATCTTATTTTACATGCTGCACAAAAAGTCAGCTCCAAATGGATCAAAGACCTATACAAAACATGGAATTTTTTAAATATATATTTTTAAATTTTTTATTTTTATGTGTATGAGTGTACTGTCTCCATGTAGGTTGGTGCACTTGTGTTGTGCAATGCCATGGAGGTCAGAAGAGGGTATTGGATTCCCCTGGAACTGGAGTTAAAGACGGTTCTTAGGTGCCATGTGGGTGGTAGGAATTGAACCCGGGTCCTATGCAAGAGTAGTCAGTGCTCTTAACTGCTGAGCCATCTATCCAGCCCCAAAACCTGGAATTCTTAAACTCCTAGAAGTAAACATAGGCAGTATCCTCCAAAGCATAAGGAAGAGCTTTCTAAATCAGATATCAGCTGCTCAGGAATTAAGGTCAATGTTGAATAAATAAGTGGGGCCTCATTAAAATACAAAGCATCTGCACAGCAATAAAAACTACCAAGGAAGGGAAAAGGAAACTCACTCAGTGGGAGAAAATCTTCACTAGCTACAAATCCAAGAGAGGATTAATATCAAGAATATACACAGAACAACAACAACAAAAAAAACAACATAGTAGCAAGAACATAAATGACCCAACAAAAAGATGGAATTTAGACTTGAACAGAGAGTTCTCAAATGAAGAAATGAAACTGGATAAGAAATACCTTAAAAGCTGCTCAAATCCTTAGTAATTAGATAAATGCAGATAAAAAACACACTTTAAGCTTCCACCTAACCTTAGTCAGACTCTCTAAGATCAAGAGAATGAATGACTCAAATACTGTTGAGGATGTGGAGAAAGGGAGATGCTTGTTTGCTGCTGGTGTTAATGCAAACTAGTGTAGCCACTATGGAGAACAATGTGGAGAACTGTCAAATATCTAAAAATCTACCATATTATACAGTTATGCCACTCCTTGGCATATACCCAAAGGACTTATCCTACTATAAAGATACCTGTACATCCATGTTTATTGCTGTTCTCATCATGATAGCTAAGAATTACAAATAAGCTAAATACCCCTCAACTGTCAAATGGATACTGAGAATGTGGTTTATTTACTCATGGAGTTCTACTAGGTAGTAGGAAAGATGCAATTATGAAATTCATAGGTAAATGGATTGAACTAGAGAGTGTTATAATAAGAGAAGTAACACAAACACAGAAAGGCAAGTGACAAATGTTTTTCTTCATTTGAGAACTGTAGCAACAATCTTTATATGTGAGTATATATCCTGATGTATAACCATGAGCCAGGAATATGGAAAGGATACACAGAGGTAAAGGAAAGTAAGTTACCCAAAAGAGGATGACAATATGGATCCAATGTTAACAAGGGGTAGGTGGGAAAATTGGGGAATTTGTCTTTGGGGAGAGGAGGGAGTTTCATAACTGTTGGGAGGGATGGAAACCATGAGAGGAGGGATGGAGGGAGGTGGGTGTAATGGGAAGAGGGAGAGGAAAATGGGGACGCTAGGACTAGGAATGGAGGAAGGTGATTGGACGAGAGAAAAAGCAGTAGAGATGAATGAGTCTCTGGGCTAGGGAATGCAGAGGGAAATGGGATGCCCCCATGACCCTATGAGAAATACACATACAGTATCTTAACATCAGTGCATAATCCTGGAGGCTGTTTGGCAAGAAATGTAGTGCTAGACAGAAAAGACCTCCCTTTGAGTGGTAGGGGAGAGTGGTCCATGAGACTCCCAAACTATCACAGGCTATTGTCAAAGCTCTTGGTTATCTCCCAGAACTAATAGCTAAAACCTTACTGCTGAAGACAGGACACACTTCTGACATAGGCCCTGAAGCAATCGAGCAGGAACTGACCTGGAAGCCTTCTACCTGAATTTTTACTCTCATAATCCTAGATAATAATATGCAAACTGATAAAGGAGAAGATCAAGCAATGGTCCAATCCAACCCTAAAGGCTAATAATCATACCAAATTGCACAGTAAGCTGCCCTTATTGGTACAGTAGCAGCACTATCATTTGTGTGTGTGTGTGTGTGTGTGTGTGTGTGTGTTTGTGTGTGTGTAGGGGTAAATAAAAAGCCATGTAATTATCCTTAAAGCCTTCTTAACAGGAATGACCTTTTTGGGTGGCACTATATTTGTAGCCAAATACAATGGCTAGAGAGAACATGGATCCCCTAGAAAACCCTAGTTCTCTCATATGTCTAAAGAAATGAGATTTCTTACCATATGTAAAACATGGATCCTTACATTCACAGACAAGTATACCATGTACCACTCATTAAGGAGCTTCTTAATACAACACATAGAGGGTACTGTAGAGTTCTACACCTGGTCAGATACAGAGATACAAGTTTGAGAGGTGCAAGTCCTGGGTGACATATCTACAATTGAACTCCTGCACCTTAGGCTCATGGAATGTAGTAAAGCAAGAGCAGAGAGGAAATTAATGCATCCCTCAACCCTCACCAGTGAATCTCCCTTATACAATTGAGTGAGATGCACACAGAAGGCCATGTTTTAAAGAATAAGAGATTGGAGAGTGTGTGTCCCTGGGTAGGACTCCTGGCACTCCATCACCAGCTCAGGGACCATTGTGGAAGATGGAGTACAACTATTGTAAGAGCCTGGACTGGTTTATGAACACAGGGTAACAGAAGATTCCAGGTTACTTGAAACTTGCACATGTGAACTTGTGGCAATGGTGGCACAAGATCAATGCCAACTGAATTATAAGAGTCCAGAGGGGTAGAAAGAAATGGGTGGTGGGTCACCCCTAGACTGAGAAATATTGAAGGCTGATGGCTACTGGGTGAGGGAAAGTGTGCCTACCTACATTTCTAGATGGACTGACTAGACTGCAGTGGATGGGTTTGCAATGGAAGGACATCTGGGTACGAATGCTTGGCTGAATATGACTTACCATGCATGGTGGAATGCAGGAGGCTTGGTGAGGGGGTGGAGGGGCATGGATGACAGAGTCAGTCTAAACTTGATTAAGAACTGTTCTATGAAACTGCAATAGTTAAATTAAAACAAATATAAACAATTGACAAGTGGGACTTCATTAAACTAAAAACCTGTATGGCAAAGAAAACTGCAAATCAAGTGAAGAGGGAGCTCTCATCATGGGAAAACATCTTCACCATCTATAAATCTAATAGAATATTAGTATCCAGAAAATATAAAGCACTCAATCACAAAGAATCAAGGCAGTAAATTGGAAAAAGAGCTTGCGAGGTGGGGATAGTGGGAGACAAGTGTTATCAAGAGGGTATGTGGAAAAGGAGGATATTTTAACTGGGGAGGGAGTAGGCAGTTTTATAAAATGGTGTGAGAGAGGACACAAATGCTTAGATAGCATGAAAAACCAGTGGAAAGTTCAGAAGCCTACTGAAAAAGACATGCAATAGATGTATGAGTGCCTGTGTATAGCTGAAGGCTATAATATAACAAAATGTGCTGCTTAGAAGAAATCTCCTTCATGTGGTTGTTTATGTAGTAAAAGAGGTTCCAAAAATAATGTAAGCTATTGACACAGCCCCTGATTTCCTCCCAGAATTTTAAGACCCTATGGCTGAAGACAGTTCACTACTTGGATAAATAGAGCTGGAACTACCCGAGAAGCCTCCTCTCTGAAGACCAGTACTCATAGTCTGAGAGGATACTATGCGAGCTGCTAAGGGGGAAAAGCCAGTCAATGGTCTTATCAAGTGTTGAAGCCTAAACAATAACAAAGAGTGTCTCAGCAAACTATCGCTATTGATACAGTAGTAAACTTTTGTCTTGGGGGTAATCAACAGCTGACAAATTGAAGTTAAGGCCCACTCAGTTGGAGAGAACTTATGTGTGGTTCCATAAACACAGCCAAATACACATGGTAGATATCATAGATCCTTGAGGGAAAACTTGCTTTTGACACATTCCTACAGCAATGAAATTTCTCACCGTATTCTTAATGTTCATCTTCAAATTACAGATAACTGTAGGTCTCACCACTAATTACAGAAGTTTCTTTTGGCAAAAGATGGAGACAATTACATTACACAACTAGTCAAATGAGAGAATAGGTGTCTGTGAGAACCTTAACCATAAGCACACCTTTAATGCAATTTGTATACATAAGACCAATGCATGTCTCAATTGTCTCCAGACACACTTCCTTAGGTAGCAGGCTGTGATCAACACAGAAACCTACAATTGGCCAAAGCACAGAAATAAGAGGCTGCAGAGTGATTGAAATGGAATAGCACACCAATTTCAAATTTCTTCCTCCCATGGCTCAGGGATCTTTGTGGAAGATAGAGTGGAAAGATTCTCAGAACCATTAGTGGTGGTTGACCACAAGAAATTGTTTTCTTGACAGTTGGTCAGTTACTCATATAAACTCACAGCAATTAGAACGGCATGCACAAGTCCCATGCAAGCTCAAACCAGTCAAAATCTTAGCACATACATCAGGAAGTAAATAATCCCAGCACTAGTCAGCTGCAGATAGTTCCTCAGCTAAGTTGGGCTTCTTACTCAATTCCCTAGATGTACCCTGGATTTTTATATGGTTTGTGTTTTCATGGGTCTTGTATATGCTGTCATCATTGATTTAATATGTTCCCAGAAGCCTGAAACACGCTGTTTCCTTGTGGTCAACTACCATTCATGGCTTTCCATGACCTTTTCCACAATGATCCTTGTGCCCTGGGTATTTAATATCAGAATCCTATCCAGGGACACACATGCTCTTTAGTCTCATACTCTACATTTTGGCCAGTTGTAGTTTTATGTGTTGACTACCATCTTTTGCATGAGGAAATTTTCTGGAGATATGTATTAATATTCTCTTTAAATCCTGTTCCACTGTGTTCTGTGGGACTTTCGTGCATAAGTCAACTAAATGAAGGTGATATACAACAAATCTATAGCCAACAACATGTTAAATGAATAGAAATTTACAACTTTCCCACTAAGATCAGGAAGAAGACAAGGGTGGTCAATCTCTGTATTGATATTCAATATAGAAAAATGAAATAAAACAAGTCAAATACTCCAATTTGTACACACTATGATACTTTACATAAAAGACCCTAAGGACTCAGTAAAAATCTCTCATAGCTGAAAAATAATTCCAGCAAAATGGCAGCATAATTTTCTTTTAAATTTTTGCTTTCAGCAAAGATTCAACCATTTCCTTGTCTAAACTTCTAAAGGCATGCACATTTTTACAAAAGCCACCATGGTCACCTTTTTCAAAGTAACAGTTCCACTCCTTTGGTATAACTTGTTGTTGATGTTATAACATTGCCAGAGTCAACTTAAGGAAATATGTTCAAAATGGTGGAGAATACATGCCAATTGTAGCAGAAACCTCAGTTGTTGAGAGGAAGCTCGGAAGTAGATCAAGAATTGGATTAAGGCTATAGATTCTATAAACTGTCCCTAGTAACGTACTTCCTCCAATGAGTTTCCACCAAATAAAGGCAATAAAACCTCCCTAAATAGCACCAAAAATGTACCAGAGATTATGGGAAACATTTCTCATTCAAACCTCAAGAGGGGCCATTGATTATCAGGGTATGTTTAAGAAAAGATGATAGTATAATGTAGGTGAAATAGAAATAAAAAGGTTGAATACTTGATGGAAAAGAGTTCAAGAAGTAGTGTTGGGGACTGGTGAACTAGGGATCAGCCAAATGTGGGAGATAATGTGTACATGTAACCTATGATTATTCACTTTAAGTAAAAAAGCTATATAATGAGAGGATAGTAGAGCACATGTGACATGAAAAAACACAGGGGAAGAAGACAGGGAGGCAAAGGTTGAACAGTGATGGGGACAGGTAGATGGAAAAAGGGTGGTATATGCTGGGCTATAAAAACTCAGGAGGTATAAAGAAGCTCTATGAAACACCACTATTTTATAACATAATTAACAATATGAGTTTCTAGGATGTTTGAATAGAAGTATCCCACATTAGTGAAATATGTTGCTCCCAGAAGACATTGGGGTTATTAAGAAAATTATAATGCTAGGCACAGGTTACCTCCTTATGAATCATTGATAATATTACTTGCAGAGGCTGCAAGGGCAATAAAGGATATTGCCTCATAAGTAGACGGTAAGACCTTATTGCTAAAGACATAAAATACTTTGGTTGCAGGACACAGAGAAATATGTCTTGAACTTGACCAGTTTACTCTCCCTGCTGGCTTACGTTTATAGTGCTGGAAGGTAATATGAAGGTTCTTGGTGGTGAAAAGACATGAGTGAGGTCATATTGCATGCCACAATGCCAAAGTGTCAGGTTAGATATTCCTATTGGTGCAGCAGTTGCAAATCTGTTTGTGGGGATAGTCAACTGCTCTCTTAATTGGAGGTGAGACCTGCTCTACAGGTAGAAATCCATACCTGCTACTGTAAAAATGTTCAAAACTCATGAAACTCATGGCAAGATGAGTCCTAGGCACTAAGTGAGACCCTTTTGACCTTCTTTGTCTAAGTGATGATGTTATCAAACTACCTTCTAAATATTCATGTTTACATCCACAGATTGGTGTTTATCTCAACTTAGGTCGATGAAATTTCTTTTTGGAGGGGTAGTGGTTAAGTAGATTGCTGTTCAAAGCTCAGAAAATAAGTGACTGAGCATTCAGCCTTAGATGGAACTATGGACCTAATTCAACCTCACTCCCCCACTCAAAGCCTCAGAGACTGTCTCAAAAGAAGAGGCAGAAAAGATTTGAAAGCCTGAGGATGGGGAGAAGCTCCACGAAATGCTGTCTTGGAAATGACATGGCTTTTGGACACATGAGCTCACAGTGCCTGTGGTTAAATGCACATGGTTGACACAGATCAGGTCAATAAAAATTAAACCACAGATTTAAGGGATCCTGAGGAAACACAGCTAGGTGCAGAGCAAATGGCCATTGATGGATGCTGGAGGAAAGAGAGCCACTTTTCTTTAGGAGTGGAGAGAGGTGATTTGGGAAGAAAAATACAGTAACAGGAGAAAAAGACAACACGACATAATGGGAAAGTGAAAACTGTCAAATTACATCATATAATGGAATGAAAATGTATTGAAACTCTTTACTTTTTATAATATCTAAAATCTTTACTAATTCTTCTTGTATTCAACTTATAGTAATTTACTAAATAACTAACAGAATTAAGAAATGATTGGAAAGATATTTGAACAAGTTTGAGGATACATATATTGATTTTGTTTTAGTGGTAGTATTTTAGACAGTCTCTAGCGTCAAGATATTCATTCACAACTACTATATTCCAAGAATTCTTAGGAATTAGGATTTGCCTCTGTGTAACTATCCTCACTGTGATTTTATTTGACAAAACAGTACTTCTTCCTTTTAATGATTTGAATATATAACTCACCATGCTGATTGCTTTCTGTCTTTGTTTTTTCATTACCAATATATCAAGAGGGGACAGGAAGCTTGGAAGAGTGAGAGGAACAAAACCGTTGCTGCTGGATGATCTGTTATGGACATGATGGGGAAGCCACACCCATATTTCTACTGTTTTGTAGCCTAACAAGATCAGCATAATGGCAAAACCAGTTGACATGCCAACGTTGATGGGCAAGCTTTCAAAGAGTCCCATCACTAGATGAAAAGCTACCTACAATTAATGGATGACCTGGGAGAGAGGGAAAATCAGTTTTATCCAGGGAATAGATCTTTGATAAGTTATGTAATCCCACGTGTTGAACCATATACGCATGCACACACGTTCCAGTAAATGGACTCAGTGTATTGCATATGTGTGTGTATGCGTGTGTGCAAGTGTGTGTGTGCATGTGTCAAAATAATAATAAACAAAAAATCAAAGAAGAGGGCAAGAAATTAAGATGGATGAGGAATTGGGGGGAGAGTGGGAAGCATGCAAATAATGCAAATATCTAACTTATGTAATTTTACATATAGATAATATATAATATATAATATATATATAAATGTTTCTCCACCATCTTTATTTCCTCACCTTTTCTCAAAGCCAATTTTATTGAAGCTTTGTGCATTTCATACAACATTTCCCAATCACATCTAAACCCATTTCCCCCTTCTTTGCCCCCTACACCACCAGAGTTCATGCATTGTGCCATACATGTTTTTTATCTTTTTCTCAGTTTCTTAAAATTTTCAATGAAGAAATTTACTGTTTCAGGCAGAAGTTCACTGTTTCAGTCAACTCTTTAACTCAGTATGTAATTATATTTTTAGTATCCTTCAAAGACATGAGACCCAGCTTTTCAACCTTCCAATATGGAATGAGGACTCATGTCTCTCTAAGAATCTTCCAAACCTTCAGTACCAGATGGGGACTGCTGAGACATCCAGCTTCTGGACAGAGCTACTACTGGGGTTTCAGCCTCTTCAGAGTATAGACTGCCATTGTTGGACTGCCCAGGCTGTATCACAGAGACCAGTACAGGAAGATCAAGACAGGACGTGGTGCTTACTGGACTTCATTTGGTGACCATAGGAAGGGAAAACTCCAGTGTGGAGCACAAGGGCAGGACTGATGGTTGTTTGGATTTGCAAAAGAGGAGCGTTCAAACATGACATCTTTCAGCCTAATAAAAAAAAGAAGAAATCATAAGCTGAAGATGCTAAAAGATATATGTGGCATGCATATATGCATATTTTAGTGTGATGCAGACTGGAAGGAGGAATAACACTAATGACAACAACAACAAAAGACTGGGTCAAATAATTGACTGAAACAGTGAACTTCTGTCCAAAACAATAAACTTCTGCATCGAAAATGTTAAAAGAGACTGAGAAAAAGATGAAAACCATGTTTGGCAGAATGCATGAGCTCTGGTGGGGTGGGGGGCCAGGGAGGGGAATGGGTCTAGACTTGATTGGAAATTTTGTATGAAATGCACAGAGCTTCAATAAAAATTGTCTTTGAAAAAATAAATAAAAAGGTCCTCTATACAAGATACTTATTTTTAAAAATATGTAAGATAATCTCATATTTAAAACCATTTTCTCTCTCATACAGATTTAATTTTCTCATTAATTATTATTTTTCATTTTATGAACTTTATACACAATATTTTGATGCTATTTAGATCCTCCCATATTTGCACCCCAACATTCTATCCACCACACACTTACAGACACATCATTTGTGGTTTAGTTTTATATAATACTATACAGGGGGCTGGAGAATTGGCTTAGCAGTTAAGAGCCCTGTCTGCTCTTGCAGAGAACAGGATACAATTCCCAGCATGTACATGGTGGGTAACAACTGTCGGTAACTCCAGTTCCAGGAGAATCTGACACCCTATTCTGACCTCTGCAGAGGTGATTGTTGAAAATCACCTCAAACTATTTAAAACACTTTATTTTATGTGTACCAGTATATTGCCTGCATGTGTGTAAGTGTACTGGTGTGAGCAATGCCCACAGAGGTCAGAAGAAGGTTCTGGATTCCCCTGGGAACTGAATGTGGGTCCTCCGCAAGAACAGCCAATCTTCTTAACCACTGATCCATCTTTCCAGACCCTAAAATACCTTTTAGTTGAGGGGCTGGAGATATTATATAGCTCAGCACATAAAAGCATGTATTGCTCTTGCAGATGATCTGAGTTCAGTTTCCAGCACCTACCTAGGGCGGCTCACAATCACATGTAACTATAGATCCAGAGGGATCCAATGCCTCTGCCCCCCTCCAGCATCTGAGCTCACATGCATATGCCCCCCACACCAGACACATACACATAATTAAATAAAATAAATCTGTACAAAAATTTTAAATTTTGACGTTTCACAGCTTTTGTCTTCATCTCCTGGATCTTACAGGTTTTTTGTTTGTTGTTTGTTTTGTTTTTGTTCCTATAAACCTTGCATGGTTTGTGTTTGACATAGATGACCCAACAGAGTTGAGCAGTTATTTATACTCAGCACTGACCAGTTATGAGTCTATTAATCACCCTGTCAAAGGAATTACTGGCAGTTGATAGCTAATCAAGGACAGTGACTCTCCTTCAGTTTTATGGTCCTAGTAATTTGTTCATGTTTATTCCCAGCATCCACATGGCAGCAAATAACTTTGTGCAACTCCAGTTTCTTGGGAAACAATGCCCTCTTCTGACCTCTGTGGGCATTGCATATACATACATTCAGGCAATGCACCCATACATGTAAATTAAAAATAATAAAATATTTTAAACAGAAGATAAATAAACAGAGATAAGGTACCATTCTTTATGTCCACATATTTTTATCACTTTGCATACAAAATAATATTTACCCTATTGCATAAAACAACTTTCTGCAAATACAATGAAAAAAATCATATTATTTTAACCAAACAAACTGGATGACATGTAGGGAATATATTCAACATAAAATCAACAGTATTAATAATGTTTTTGTAATCAGAGATAAACTGAGGTTTTCTCTGTTTTTAGATTTGACTTAAAGAAGAACCAAGAATGACGCATATGTATGGTGGGGAACTGATGCTGGATGGCAGTTGGAAGCTCATCTTTTACTGCTTCTTGAGAAGTACATGTTATATATCTGCATTATTATGTGCTAAAAATGAGTTTGGCAAAGCAATTTTAGCAATAGAATAGCAGTGCTTGACAATTCCACATCTAGCACTTGATACTGTGGTACTGTAACTTTAGTTTATCACTGGTAAAATTATGAAATCTCATTATGTTTAAAATACAAAACATATGATATATGTTTGGAGTATTTGTATATTTTACATGATAATTAAAATTTATATTTAAAATGACCCATGTGAAAACGTGAGTGGTCAAATAGCTTACATTTGTGAGAATATAAAGCTGATTATATAATTAACACATTTTATAATTATTTTTAAGTCAAGAATTTTATTCTATAACTAGAGTCATTAAATTTTAGTCTCTGAATCTCTTTTATATACATATAACACAATTTTATAAAAAATATCATTTCCATGGTTACTCAAACAGGTAATACTCTGCCTAAAACTTACATGTCAGATATCTACTAGCTTTTTTTTATAGATACAGACACTAGCACAAAATTATTTCTGAAGTTCCCCTATTTAGCAAAATTCATGTAGCTAAAAGCAGAACATGGATTTTTACATGAATTCTTATTATATTTCTGCATAACTTTCATTACTTTTTAGTAGGCCCTGGAATATCTTTTTTATTTTGGCTATTCTAAATTAAAATACTTATATTAAAGGAACATTTTACACACATATGGGAGAAATTACCACTTCATTGCAGTTTTTTAATTGCTCTAACACAGATTCACAGATTTTGTTTTCTAATTTTACAGTCAATTATAATATTTAGGCAATAACAATTTTATTAGTTATGGAGACATGAGTACCTATGATTAGAAGCAGTCACATTTAGAGTAAAAGATTGATAAAGAATGAAAAAATTCTTTAAATTAAGGCCAATTCGAAGGTGACAAAATTGAGAAGTAATTACTATGTTATAACAGGCCCTCAAACCGTGAGTCCTTGAGCAATATGCAAGATGCAAAGTATACTATTATACCATCTAGTTAAACAGAAAAATCTGGTTACTCAGTGTTTACCTAGACAGTATTGAAGTTAACTAACATTAAAATATATTTTATTTGATTATTTTACCTTATGTGAGTGTATTAATTTCGTGTATACAAGTGCATCCATGTTTGCAATGCCTGTAAAGCCAGAAATAGGCATTGGGTGTGGGGTCCTGCCCCGCAGGACAACCAGATAGAAGGGGAAAGACAGTTGCGCAGTCTGCCCCACCTAGCAGCCTCTCAAGTCCCGGAGACGCTCAGACAGAAGGGGAGGCAGTCACAGCCGGACCTCATTTATTGCAAGTCTTGCATCATCTTATAAAGGCAGAACCCTTAAAGCCGCGCCAATGGCACGAAGAAGGAAACATCCAATCGTGGCAAAGGTCAGCTCAAGCATGCATGGGGTACAGGAGGTTGTGGGATTGCTCATTGGCCAAGGTGCCCTGATCACCCCGGTCCATGAGCCTGGAAGTGCTTTGGTCCAATAGGTTTCTTTCACAAACAAGTACTTCTCTTCCTCCCTTGCTTCCTCCCGGCGCCATCTTTAGGGTGTTGTTGCCTCTCATGCCCCTTCAATGGGGGCTCCTGGAACTGGAGATACTGATGGTTTTAGCCACCATGTGCTGGTCCTCTGCAAGGGCTCCCAGTGTTTATAACTGACAGATCATCTCTCCATCCCTGATAACTAACATTTGATCAATACAAATAAGCAGTAGGAAACATTGGAAATCAAACTAGGGAGCACATGCCTTTAATACTTATATTGGGAGGCAGAGGCAGGAAGGTGTCTGTGATATTGAAGATGACCAGGTCTACATAGTGATTTATAGGCAGGCTGGGGCTCCTGGAGATTCTGTCCAAAACAAAAACATTCAAGTATCATCTTAACTTTCTTATGTAAAGTTGGAAATAAAAATTATAGGAAATAAATTTATACCTACAGTGATAAAGAGGATGTACACAGTGATCAGTAGCCCAGAGTAATTATGTAATCTTGCTGACCATAATTCTGACTAACATTTTGCTGAATACACAGTAATTTTTGAAGCCATCTGAACAACTCATAGCATCCACTGTTGTAGAAAATGTTGCTTGCACTTAGGTGGCTTTCCATGGATATTATCACAGGTATGCACTGGGCATGGGATGAAGGGTTCATCAGTGAGAGTCCATAGCCTGATGTGGTGGTGCACGCCTTTAATACAAGCACCTGGGAGGCAGAGCAGGCAGATCTTTGTGAGTTCAAGGCCAGCCTGGTCTACAGAGTGAGTTCCAGGACAGCTGGGGATACAGAGAGACCCTGTCTCGAAAAGACCAAAAAAAAAAAAAAAGAGAGAGAGAGTCCAGATCATCATTTGGTTTACTTTGAAATTCAGTTTTCTATAAAACAGGAAACAATTTGGCCAGTTTACTTCCAGTCACTTACATATTAAAATAACCCCACTATGAGGCAATTCAAGATAGTAGTTTTGCTTTTCTAACCATTTCTATGTCATCAAGTTATCAACTACATTAATTTGCTCTTGGCTTCTGTATGACAAGTCAAATAATTTATTGATTTTATAAGTAATGCAGTTTTTCTGGCTCCAATTTTTCTTGTTGAAATATTTAAATAAAGCCATTCTTTCTTCCCTATACTTTTCCTCGTCTTTATTCATGTTGCTAGGGAGACAATACTAAATGCACAAAAAGTAGAACATTTTGAAATGGTGTGGACCTGCTTAAACCTGTGCTTTAAAGGCATAAGTTCCATTAATGTATATATCTGAAGCTTCTATTCTCTCTATCTCATTTAATAAGAGAAACTTAGGTTTGAAATGAAAGCATGGTCATGTATCTATGGACTACATTTTACTTTACTTGAAAGTTGCGGGGTTTCCTTTCATGAATTAGTTGGTGTGATTTAGGCTAAATAGAGAGCATCTTAATAAATGCTCCTTTCAAAAAGATGGGTAGATCACTGAATATGTAATGATACCATGTACCATTACTTTCATTGAATGAGTCATGTAATAAATACTTCAGCATTGCAGACCATCAGATTTCTAGCATAACAACCTAATAATTGTATCTTGGTAGCAGAAAAGCAGGCATTGACAGTGAATAAAGGAGTCAGTGTAGCTATGACCAAGCAATATTTTATTTTCATAAGAAATGGCCTTTTCTAGTTAGCTCATGAGCTAGTTGGCCAATCTCTGCCTTAGAGGATACAATTCATGATGATGGAAGAAATTCGAATGTCAGAATGACCTTTCAAAGCAGAATTGGCTCTCCAGACCACACAATCCAATGCCAGCAGTTTCATGAGAAAGAAAATTCATCCTTTATATTGTCAAGCCATTTTACATTGGTATAGCATTTTAACCTATCCTGACCTAAAAACCTATCTTATTTGAATTATAGAACTTCCTTTTTTTTCAAATATCATTTCTTGCAAGTTTTCACTTTTCTGTCAAAGCACTTATTGCTCTATATCCTATTAGGTTTAAATTTTTTAATTAGTCATTTAAATTATTAGGCTGGATTTATTTGAACATAAGCTTTGCATTTACTCAAATATGCCATGTGTCATCAATTTGCTAAAAGTAAAATAAGACTTCAGAATTTTTGTTCAGTTAAACTTTGTTGCTTACTTGAGCTTAGTATATTAGAAACTGTATCCAACAGAAAACACTTGCATATCTCTGTGGCTCAGCTCCTGAGTCAATCTAAAAAAAATGGGATAGTTGGAAACACTTATTTTCCTCAGCAAATAAATGATATATAATCATCATTAAGTATGAAGTAGTGAATATTTCATAGCTCATTTTAATTTGTAAACCACATATACACTTACATAGTTGAGAAAAAAATAAGACATTATAAGTAAAACTTACGTAGGAAATTATATTAAGTTAAGAGATCAGTCAGAAAGCTGACAGGAGTCCATGTCTTACTTTAAGTAAATTGGCAGTTTCTAATCAATTACACATGTTTACATAGGTATTGAGTAGAACAATTTTAATAATGTCATACTTGTTTTTGAAGCCTCATATTGCAAGATGCTAAACTGTTTAGGCACTAATGCTTAATTAAAAATATATATGTATTTAAGAAAATTCTGAAAGAATGTACTCTGGTACATTAAACATTTTAAATATTAAACATTTTAAAGATAGTTTCATATAAATAAGAGGTATCGACTAATTTAATTGTACAACTATTTACTTCCTCTTCAGGGTATCCTTATTTAAATTAGGTTACCAAACTAGCAAGCGACTATTTCTCTTAGAAACTATTACAGGGTCATTTGTTTTAATAGAAAGTTTCAACAAATATTCTGTATTAATGATAAAAGGGCAAATTTCATTTTGTTCAAGGATTTCACATAATTCCAGAAAGTCAGAACAAGAGCCCACAGAGGCCACTTAGTTCAATTTTTTTTCATTCTGCTGATGGAGAAATTAAGTGCTTTCAAAATATATTGGCCTGTCAGAGTTCACTCAGAAGGTTATAACAGAACAAGTGTTATAACTTGCACAGATTATTACCTGATTTTGGGCATTATTATTTACTGTCAAATATCCAGAAATATTAGCATTGTGGGAATGGTGTGGAGGTAGAACAGAGGGAATCTAATTTTTCCTGACATATTCCAGGGCCTAAAAATAGAAAAGACATATAATGTGCTTAATTATGTGACTCTATTCAGGGCATAGTCAGTAGCTACAGTTACTAGATATATGACTTCGGAATATATCCATCAGGTGGCTATTGAATTGACTCTCCAATTATTTTTATAGGTTATGAAACTTTATGATTTAGTTTGTGCTTTCAAAATTTTATAATCAGATAGGTATAACCTCTAAATTACTATAGATATTCTTGGAGTTAACAATTGATTTTATGTATATATATATTTTTTCCAAAGTATATATATATATATAGTACTTTGGAAAATTCTAAATAAGTTTTATTTTTTACATTTCATTCCAGGAAATTCAGAAGGAAAAATAATTTGTCTGAGTTTCTAGCTGGTAACAGGGCAGAATATTGAGCCAACCTTAATCTCCTTTGCTGTTAAGTGAAAATTAGGCCTTGTAGGATAGTTTCCTAAGAGAATTAGTGTATAAAAATTACTCAGATATTAATTCTTATTATAACCATTCACAAGTTTACATAAATAATAAATAGAATCTCTGCAGGAATTTGTGATCATTGACTCATTTTTCTTCATGCAAGTTTTATTTGACTTTTAAATTTTTTATTGAAATGTGGGGATTTTTATACAATATAGTTTGATGGCATTTCATCTCATCACCTATTCACACTTCCTTCCACTGCCTCCCGTACAATTTAATTATTTAATGTGTATATATAGACACACACACACACACACACACACAGACACACACACACAGACACACAAGTTTTTTGCCCCCAGATGTCCTCCAGTGTAGTTCCATCCATTGGGACCACCAAGAGGTCTGCCTTGTAAGACACTGTCTTTCTCCCTCCCAGCAGCCATCACTTTCCAAAAGTTCCTTAGATTGGGTTGAGATTTCTTACCTATTTTCTGATGTGTATGCCAGGATGTTTTAAGGTTTGAGCATGTACAGGACTTCTGCATGTTGTCACCATTGCTGTGAGTTCTTATGAGCAACTGACCACATGTCTGGAAGACCTCATCCAACCCCTCTGGCAATTACAATCTTTCTGTCTCCTCGTTCACAATGTTCCTGATCCTTGGGAGGCAGAGGTTGAAGTAGGTGTCCCATTCAGAGAGAAGCACTCTCCAGTCTCCTTCTCTTCACATTGGCCATTTGTGGGTGTCTATGTCAATCACCACCTGCTGTATAAGGAAATACTTCTTTCCCACAGTAAGACCCTGTCATATTTAACAGAAAAAAAAATGTAATTCGTGGATTAACATACCATTCAAACATCTGTGTCTATACCAAAGTAACCTACCATAACAATTAGTACTGTTTAAATACCTATATATCTAATTGCTTATGCTTCATTAGTAGGATCGAAAGGTTATTCCCGGACAAACTCTCAGCCCACGAAAGGAAAGAGCTAGAATTGACCAGAGTCCAAGACAACTGCTCCAGAGAAAGTAGACTGTTTTGCTTCTCATCCACCTGTGCCCCTTTTCTAAGCCTAGGGAACAATCTGCGGAAGAGGGGGCGTGGTAGAATGTAAGGTCTGCCATTGGGGTGAATGGTGAAACTACAGCAATGAATGGTCTGGACACTCATTTGATCAACTTGATTGAACATACAAGCACCCCCCCCCTGCTGGATGGTGGGACCCATGGGCTGTGTGGGTTTGGGCACAACTGCTTGCAAATTGGTTTTACATGAAGGATGCTTGTACTCATAAATCATCACTTATTGTTAAAAAATGAAAAATAAAACGGAGAGAAAGATGCAGGACAGTTATGGCAGAATGCATGATCTGGGATGGGGTGGGGTGGGGTGGGGGAAGGGAAAGGGAAATATGCCTTAACTGAATTGGAAAATGATGTATGAAGTACACAAAGCATCAATAAAAAAATTAAATAAAAAGAAAATTGAGAGCTGTATTCATTCTAATCATACAGAATGCTTTGAAGATGTGTATTTTAAGATTAAGCACCTTATTCACTATGTCTGATCAGTTCTGAAACTCTTTAGTAGTCTCCTTGTGTTTCAAAAATAAGCTTTATTTATTTATTTATTTTTGCTTGTCTTTTTTTTAAGTTACATTTTTTATTTTTTTATTTATTTCTGTATATGTATGAATGTACTGTCTGCGTGTAGGTTTGTGCACCCGTGTCGTGCAATGCCGCAGAGGTCAGAAGAGGGTCTCGGATTCCCCTGGAACTGGAGTTCTCCTGCAATTAGAGTTACAGACGGTTTTCGGCCGCCATGTGGATGCTGGGGATTGAACCCGGGTCCTCTGCAAGAGCAGTCGGTGCTCTTAACCGCTAGGCTATCTCTTGCCTTTTTCAGACATGGTCTCCCTGCAGCTACAGCTGTCCTGGAACTCTCTTTGTACACCAGCCTGGCCTTGAACTCACAGAAAATCACCTGCTTCTGCCTCCCGAGTGCTGGGATTAAAGGTGTGCACCACCACGCCTAGCATGAAAAATAAGCTTCTTTTATGAGGGGTGAAAAGTATATTTGTCAGGATGGGAATGAGTATTTAAAATAAAATTTATGTTAGTCTAGCGATTTGGCAAAAAATATGTTTTTCTACAACCTCTCCAGCCATGTGTATATTGGCTGTGTTTACAGTGCCACAAATGGTCCCCCTCCGCCACTGATGGGACCTTAATCACAATTAAGCACCTGTTGATTATCCCTGAGATAAAGTGTCACTACTGCCATTACTGAGTTTGCTGGGATACTTACTGTTGTTTATTAAACTTTACATTGGGTAAGACTATTGGCTCATTTTCTTTCTTGGCAGCTTGTACAGTCTTCTCTGATACCATGAGAGCTAATGTTGAGAGAGGAGGCTTCCAGGTCACTTCCCGTTCAATTGCTCCAAATCCGATGTTCAAGTTATGTCCTGTTTTCAGCAATAAGTTCGGCAATAAGTAGTCAATCATGGGCTGTGGCAATTGCCTGTGGTATTTGGGGAGTTTCTGGACTACCCTGGTGAACAAGTCAAAAGGAGGTTTCTTGTGTCTGATACTGTGTATTTTGTTGTCTAGTCTTCTGCTATACACATGCACTTGTATATTTATTGTACTTGAATGTTTCAGTAAAACTTTGAGCTAATACATTTCCTTCTGGTTTTTCATATCATCTAAAGATTATTTTTTCTCTCGTCTCACTCCTCCTGTATAATCTTAATTACTCTCTCCCCTGTTAAAATAGTCCCTTTTTCCATCTTTTCTCCCATAATAAAACCTATTTCCTGTTATCCCTCTCCCTTCAGTTTCCATTTTCCTGGCTGCCATGGTTACATTAGGATGCATTATCTAGGAATTTGGAGCTAAGAATTACAATGATAAAAAAAAAAAAATGCCTGTGTGTCCTGTCTCTAGCTTGGGCCTATGCTGCCCTGAGTGTTTTTTGCATCCTCTAATTCTTGAATTTTTCCTTGTCCTTCAGTCACCAGTAAAGTAGTCCTGACTCTTTTGTCCCCGGAGTATTCGGAGATTATTTGACCAGGAGCCTTCCATTTCTTCCAGACCCTAGGGTGCTGGTTGAGACCAATTTCATCAACATTGTGGCAGAGCTCTACCAACTGACAAGGCTGTCTTGCATTAAAGATGACGTCAAAGCCTGGCTGCATGAGAGGGCTCTGAGTCTCCCCACCAACATCCCCTCATCCCTCCAGTCACCTTTGAGGTGAAGTCCAGTTCCCTTGGAAATCCTCAAAAAATGCAGCTCAAGATGACATCATGAACTTTGAAGTTAAACGGATAGGAGTGGAAGATATTATGCTAAGTGTAGTAACATAGTCGCAGAAAAGGAAATGGCCTGTGGTATCCCTCATTCATGGTTGCCAGCAGGAAACACCATGTTGTAAGGCAAACTGAGCAACATCGTTAGTATACCCTTTCCTTGAAAGCAGCTATGCTCTGATAATGTAAATCCCTGAACAGGCTCTAGAATTAACCCACCACTTATTTTTATACTTTGGAATCTTGTTGTATGGGTGGAGGATACAAAGGCATATTTTAGAGTAATATACATTTATAAAGGAAAAAGTGCAAATCCTGAAATATGGTATGGAAATGAAAGTTTGTGTAGAGATGTTCAATATACATATATATATATGTATACATATATATATGTATATTGAAGTGGTACGGATTGGAGGGAACAACAGCAGAGGAACAGGATCAAGGAACCAACTAAAACAGTAAAGTTCCCCAAGGATAATAATCCTCTGCTTTGAAAAAACTTTGAAAAGAATCAGAAAAAGATACAAGGCAGGGATGGCAGGGTGCATGAACTCAGGTGGGGTGGGGGGCATGGAAGGGGAGATGAGTCTAGATTGGACCAAGAAATGATGTATGAAATACACATAACTTCAATAAAGATGTTTTTTAAAAAAAGAGGGCAGTGAGTCTGGGGAACTGATCATTAAACAGTCCAAGAACAGTTCTGAGGACAAGCTCTACAGGCACAGGAAAACCCCATAGATTAATCGCAGAAGTTTCTGAACAAGGTGGTGATTTTAGTGGTGACAGAAAAGAATATCCTGAGGAAGGAATTTGTTTTATCTGCCTCAAAAAGGAAAGGCTTCTGCCAGCTCCCACAGCAAAAAACAAGCACTCAGAGCAGCAAGAGACAGACATGATCACCATCTAACTTGGCACCTGGAACATGCATGCCAACCTGCACCTCCTGACCCAACACACACAACCCTAGAAGTTCACGGGTGGCTTCTCACCAAGGGGCTGAGAAAGGCACAAAATGGCTCTGCTGCCGTTTCTCAAGACTTCTATGTGATTGGCACCCATGAGGACACCCTGTGAGAAAAGTGGTTGAAGTTACTCAGACACAAGAGGTCACCAGCATGACCATTCACACCCTCAGGAATATTCACATTGTGGTATTGGCCACACTGGAATATGAGAACCAGATCGGTCACATCCATGTGAAGATGGGTAGCTCCAACAACTTGAGAAGCAGGGAAGAAGTGGGGTGTCATTCATGTTCAATGGAATCTCCTTGGGGTTTCTTAACAGCCTCTTAACTTCTGGATGTGAGCAAAAGCTCAGACAAAACCAGAAAAACCTGAACAGCCTGTGGTTCCTGGCTCTGGGATAGAAGAAACTGAACCCCTTTAACATCAATGACTGCTTTACCCCCCTCTTCTGGCTTTGGGATCTCAACTGAGGAGCTAACCCCTCAGAGCCTGAGTCCATCATCTGGAAGAACTTGCAGCAGTGGTACACATAGATTCGCTGGTCCAAGACCAGCTGCTCATAGAGAGGAAGGAGCAGAAAGTCTGCACTTGGAAAGACTGACCCTGGGTAAGTATGCCTGTGGCAAAGCAGAAAACCATAGAAACTCAGCTGCCCATCTCCATGTCGCTCACTCACCAATGGGGGGGGTTGGGGAAGAATGACTCTTCATTTCTCAGGAAGGAAGAGATTAAGCTGCAGACTTCCCAGGACAAGACGAGGGAAAATATCTAAGATTTTGTAATGACTCCAGTAGAATGAAGTACTGAAGAACCTCATGCTATGATGTATGGAGGGAAGAAGGGAGTGACAGGCTGCTGGTAGGGTCCCTGCATGCTGTGACTCCAGTCTCACTTAGATCATCCACCCCAACTACATGGCAGTTGGACCCTTCAGACAACACCTGCATGGTAAGCCATCCCTGTGCCCAGGCCAGCAGCTCATAGCCTGGAGCTATGACCAGCCACCCACGGGCCTCTCACCTGGGCCTGGGAGCAGAGAGGGTACACTGAAGCATCCCTCTGAGCCACCCCTGTCTCCATAGATGTTTTCATCTTCCATAGCCAACCAAAGTCCCTGCCTCAAGGCCCAGGAGGCAAGATCTGGTGACCTGGGGAAGAACCCCAGGGAAGATTTGCTGCAGGAGGACCTGAAGCTGATGAAGCCAGGGATGTTTGAGAACACACTGTAGGGGTCTGTGAGTTCTTTCCCTAAGCTGGTTCCGAAGGAAGAGCAGGAGTCTCCCAAGATGCTCTGGAAGGAGCCCCTGCTCTGCCCAGACTCAGGAATCTCATCACCCAGCCACCTGCTCCCAAAGCCCAGGAGCCTGAAGACAGCAAGGGGATAGGCAAGGGGATAGGCAAGAGGCTCTAGGGCCAGTTGTTGGCCCCATATTCTGGGTCCCTTTCTTCACCTTCTATCCTGCTGAGGGCAGGACAACCAGTGTAGCTGAGAGCCAAGGGAAGCCCAAGGCTTCAGCCAGTTCTTAAGCCCCATGCCAGTCAAGAAGTCCACCAAGCCTTCCAGGTCAGAAATGACCCATTACAATGGCCATCCCCTGCCAGTGAAGAGCTGGGATGTTCTACAGCTTCACCACTCCAAAGTCTGCAACTACCATGATAACACAGAATTATCCAACTACAGCAAGCACCTCCAAGAGGAGAGTATGCTCAGCACAACCGACATTCAGTGAAGTGTGGTGGGTATAGCACTTGATGGCAGATGCTGAGACCCAATGGAGAACATGTACCAGATGGGCAACAGACTGCCATACCTGGGTCTCAGAACTTGGACTCCAAGGTCTTTGTTCAAGTTCACCATTTAGAAGGAAGGCTCTGAGGTGCTTGAAAGTGAAGATACAAATTATCATCATCATCATCATCATCATCATCATCATCATCATCATCGTGTGTCACATGGTGTACTAAGTGCATTATGAACATTTTCCAGGTTGACCTCCAGACCTGAGGTTCCAGCCAACCTGAACCATGTGCCCAGGACCATGGTCCCAAGGGATGTTGCATATTTTTTAATTAAGACTCTGTGGGTTCTGGTCAGCTGGGGCTGAAGAATCAGCTGTAAGTAACAAGAGACCAGACCTGAAGTGAAACCATTGTTGTACTGGGACAATTGATGCTGATTAGCTGGGGCTGAAATATCAGCTGTAAGTAACAAGAGAACAGCATCACTGTAGTGAAATCTTCTGGGGAGGATTTCCTCAGGGTCAGCACACAGAAGCTGTAGTTCAGAGGGGGCCTCACCCTCCACCTCAAGCCAGAACCAGGACTTGGTAATGTGTAAGAGTCTTCTATAAGGTTCTGGTGTTGAAACGTGAAGATGTCATGGAGAGCAGCTGAGACTTGGTACTGTGAGAGGCCAGGAAAGGCCATTGGTGAAAGTGCACCTCGGTTGCAGTGAAGACCCCAGGATTCCAAGGATCATGAGGAGAAGCTATGTACAATACCTAATTACATCAAATGCTTCAAGGAAAAGTCTTCCTTTTTTGTTGTAGTTGTTGTTGTCTTTTTGAGTCATGGTTTCCCTGTAGCCCCAGCTGGCCTGGAACTCTCTCTGTAGTCCAGGCTGGCCTTGAACTCACAGAGATCCACCTACCTCTGCCTCCGGAGTGCTGTGATTAAAGAAAGTCTTCCTATTTTATGGGATGTAAGAAACAATAGCTACCCAAAGCCGAGGATTCTTTCAGGTTGACATACAGAATTTTTCAGGTGGTAGTGAGGCTTGGAAGGAAACATCATTTACCATTCTTCTGTATGGAATTCTAAATGTTTCACTGAAAAAATAACCATTGAGTACTTCTCTTTGAGGACTCAACTATCTTAATTTCTCACTCTGCATGAAATTAGGATGATATAACCAGGTAATTACTTTCTTTGCATAATAATAATGATCATTGCTGAGTGTGGTGGTACATTTATACAGTGGAGTTCCATTCAGTGGTAAGGAAAGAGGAAATTATGAAATTCGAAGATAAATGTTTGGAACTAGAAACTGTTATACTAACTGATGTAACACAGACTCAGAAAAATAAGCAATATGTATTCTCCCTCATTTGAGGATCTTAACACCAATCTCTTATACACAAGTGTACCATAACACCACCCATCAAAAAAAAAAAAAAAAAAACATGTTTTGCAACAGATGGGAGGGTATTGCAGAGTTCTGCAAATGGTGCCAAATAGAGAATATATGTCTGAGATTTGTCCAGGACTGACACACCTAAAGTGGAACCTGTACACCTAAGGCTCATGGGATATAGTGGAACTGGGGGTAGAGAAAATAGTAATACATTTCTTGACTTACATCAGCAAAGCTTCCACATATAACAAAGTGTATGTACACAGAAGACCACAACTGGGCAAGTTTTAGAGAATAAGAGACTGCAGAGGTCATATCCCTGGATATGACTCCTATATTAAGCCTCACCTTCCAACATCTCAAGGACCATTGTGGAGGAGAAGGTGGAAAGGTTGTAAGAGGCAGGATTGGTACACGAGCTTAAGGAGGCAGACATTTTCATTCCACTGAGAAATTGGTCATATAAAGTTGCAACAACAGTGATGACATGCACTGGATCCTCCAGACTCAATAAAACAAAATCCCAGCTTAGAACAAGAGAAATGGGTACCAGGCCCCAACTCTGGTTGTCAGTTGCTGCTGGATGACGGAGAGTAGATCTTCTGTAAGGGACTGACACTAGAGTTGCTGACTAGATTCCAGTGGATGAACTTGGAGTAAAGAACATCTGGGTAAAAATGCTTGACCAGATAGAATTTAATATATATGACAGATTGGATGAAATCTACTATTTGAGGGGAGGTCTATGGGGGTACTGATGGGAGAGGGCATTGTAAATTTAATCAAATTCTATCATAGGAACTATACAATGCAATAAAAATATTTAAAAATAAAACTGTGTATTCATCACCCTCTTTAATCAATAAATGTTGCATATGTATATCATGTAAAATGCTGCTTTTGTTATGTAAAATGTACTGTTGAAAATTATGCCAAATAGTGATTCTTTTGTTTGTGGTGTTCTTTAAAGCAATGTGATTTCAAACTCTGTTCAGGGATTACTTCTAGTAACTCTTTTAGGTATATTTTCCAGATATACTTTCCAAGGAAGTAGAAACTGTTTTCTGCCTAATTCCCCCATGGAGTCTATGGCACACAACATGAGCTTTATAATCTGCTCTAAAGCAATGCTGTATAAATGGTGTTTACCTGCATACATTTTTTATGGCCATTTGGAGGCTTTGATTCTGCAGGGAACCCATTTTGTTTTACCCTGGGATCTTTTTTCATCATGATTAAACAAAGGCTCCCTCACTAGCCTGGCTGAGATAAAAGAAGTTGTTTGGCCTCTATCACATCAGGCAGGTGATAGCAGATCCCCATCTATTTCAGGAACAAACTTCAAACTAGCCACAGGTGATTTCCTTTCCATGCTGAATGGCACAGCAGACATTATGTGTCCCACAACAGCCATCTCTAGCTTATTATTTATCTCCATGACAGAAAAACAAGTAAAACCTGATGCATTTGTTTTGAGCAGATGCGAAGAAAGAAATAATGCACTTCTATTGAATTTTAAAACATATTTCAACAAATACAACATACTATTTTATTAATTAATTGAAGGTCTTAAGTAGGTTGCTAAATTTTTGCAAAAATGTGAAAAGGAATGAATTAAAAATTGGGTTGATACAGGATATTGATATGTAGTTTCAAATAAATATATATTTAAGAAGGCACAATATTATAAAATACTTTTAAAACCTTTATTAAAATACCACTCTTCCTATTGCAAACTGTGCTGGATAGCTTTAGTGTCAACTTGACACACCTGGGTTGAGGGAACTTCAATTGGAGAATTGGCTCCATTGGATTGGCCTGTGGCCACATCTGTGGAGTTTGTCTTGATGTCGAGCAGTGTGGGAGGGCCCAGCCCAAATAGTAGTGCCACCCTGGGAGGTTTGTTGTGTACAGTATAAAAGGGCAGGCTGGGCATTGGCCAGTAGAGCAAGCCAGTGAAAGCATTCCTCCATGGCCGTGCTTCCGTCCTGCCTCCAGGTCTCTGCCCTGCGTTCCTGTCTTGGGCTCCCTGAGTGATGAACTGTGACCCAGGAGATGTAAGCTGAATAAACCTTTCCTCCCCCAAGTTGTGTTGGTCAGAGTGTTTGTCACAGCAATGGAAGACAAACCAGAACAGAAATTGGTACCAGAAGAGTGGGGTGTTGCTGTGACAGACCTGACCTGGGTTTTTGTGGGAAGGATTGTGGAAGGCGTTTGGACTTTGGCTGGGAAGATTATTGAATGCCTAAAAGATTGTTTTCTTGCTGTTGAGCTTGGAGCAGTTTTGCTTAAGGATTTGTAGAGATGGAGGCCTGGCTTGTGAAGTTTCCAGTTTCAAATGGGAACAGAGATCATCAGGACTGTGGAATCTGTGGGTTCTGGTCAGCTGGAGCTGAAAAATCAGCTGTAAGTAACAAGAACCAGAACCTGAAGTGAATTCTTTGTTGTACTGGGACATTCGATGCTGGTTAGCTGGGGCTGAAAAATCAGCTGTAAGTAACAAGAGACCAGCATCACTGTGGGTGAAATCTTCTGGGAAGAATTTCTTCAGGGTCAGAACAGAAGCTTGTTTCCAGAAGGGGCTGAGCCCCCATGTCAAGCCAGAAGCAGGACTTGGTAACGTGTAAAAAAAAAGAGTCTCCTATATGTTCCAGTGTTGAAATTTGATGGTGGTCACAGAGAGCAGCCGAGGCTTGGCACTGAGATGGTCAGGAAAGACCATTGTGGAAGTGCAACCTCGGTTGCATGAAGACCCAAGATTGCAGGGGTCATGGAGAGAAGCTCGAGGCTGTGCACCAGGAGAGGTCAGAAGAGACCCATTGGTGAAGGTGGTTGCGCAGTTTCAGTGGCGAACCCAAGCTGTTTGGAGATGCCAGGGACACATGGGATGACCCAATCCAGCGACAGTGTTTGGAATGGAGTCGCGCCTTGGTCCTTTGAGATGAGCTGTGTGTGCCACGGAACGGCTGAGTCGGAGAGGGGAGCTGCCGAGACCCTTTGGAGCCCAGAAGATCATGAGTGAATCCGCAGGTGTCCAGCCTTGAGCTACTTGCTGGACTTAAGTTTTGTTTGAGAGTGCCTGATTCTCCCTGAAAATAAGACAGTACTTGTTTTGGTTTTACAGCAGCCACAGTTAAGAGACTTTAATAGACTGTAACTTTTAATGTTTGGACATTTTAAGGACTGTGGGGCTTTTAAGGTTATACTGTCTTAGGTGTGATTAATGTTAACATCATACTTTGGGGATAAGAACTGGAAAGGTGGTGGTTTAATAGTGATGTGTTTTTGTGTGTCAAGTAGATAAGGGGTCAATTGTGCTGGATAGCTTTAGTGTCAACTTGACACACCTGGTTGAGGGAGCCTCACTGGGGAATTCTCCACTGATTGGCCTGTGGCCACATCTGTGGAGTATTGTCTTGTGGTCGAGCAGTGTGGGAGGGCCTAGCCCATAATTAGTAGTGCCACCCTGGGCAGGTTGTTGTGTATGGTATAAAAAGGGCAGGCTGAGCATTGGCCAGTAGAGCAAGCCAGTGAACACGCATTCCTCCATGGCCTGTGCTCAGCTCCTGCCTCCAGGTGTTCCTTGCCCGGCATTCCGTCTGGGCTCCCTGAGTGATGAACTGTGACCCAGGAGATGTAAGCTGAGGGTTTGGACATTTTAAGGACTGTGGGGCTTTAAGGTTGTACTGTCTTAGGTTGTGATTAATGTTAACATCATAATTTGGGGATAAGAACTGGAAGGTGGTGGTTTAATAGTGATGTGTTTTGTGTGTCAAGTTGACAAGGGGTCAATTGTGCTGGTAGCTTTAGTGTCAACTTGACACACCTGGTTGAGGGAGCCACAATTGGGGAATTGGTCTCATTGGATTGGCCTGTGGCCACATCTGTGGAGTATTGTCTTGATGGTCGAGCAGTGTGGGAGGGCCCAGCCATACATAGTGTGCCACACCTGGCAGGTTGTTGTGTACGATAAAAGGGCAGGCTGAGCATTGGCCAATAGAGGCAAGCCAGTGAACAGCATTCCTCCATGGCCTGTGCTTCAGCTCCTGCCTCCAGGTTCCTGCCCTGCGTTCTTCCTGCTTGGGCTCCCTGAGTGATGAACTGGTGACCCAGGAGATGTAAGCTGAATAACCCTTTCCTCCCCAAGTTGGTGTTGGTCAGAGTGTTTTGTCACAGCAATGGAAGACAAACCAGAACACAAACATTTCATAATTTATTGCTAAAGCTATATTCCACAGACAAACAATATTTTAAAACACAAATTTATGTAGGGTTACATCTTATGTGCCTTCAAGGTACCAAGAGGATATAAAATACATAACTCTATTGCTTATTCAATCATTGTTATCATCATCGTTATTAGAGAAAGATTCATTAGGCTTATCATGTTTTGTGAAAAGGTTATTTTAGGGATGCATATATTTTGACACTGCATGTATTTTGACATTCACTTTGCTACAACTTTCATAGTTATTAAAGAACCTGCCAAAGGTCGCAGAACTGGAAACATGGGGTTTGTAATGAAACGTCATTTTGTTTTCCTATGAAAAAGGATCACTCGTGATTTATATCTTGGCAACTACATGGCTAGATAGTTTATCTTTCAAATTAGTTTTCAAAATTTGGTATTCAGTCCAGAAATACAGAATTTTTGTCTTCAAATTCTATTAGAATATTTCTTCAAAGTTATAGTAAGAGATAATTTGTAGTCTATAAAATACAAACATTGTCTGAAGGAAATTTAGTCAAACTTTTTTATAACAAGAATTAAGTGAGTCATTTGCTAACAAGTGTTGCAATTTATAGAGAGGTCTGAAGTTTTAAGCACGTGGAGGGATTTTAAATCTATTTTAGATTTAGTGAAAGTATTTCATACCACAACAAACCAAAGCCATTTAAAATATAATTTTATAAAAAGTTCTATGTAATACTAGAAAAATGATAAAATGTGTTAATAGGAAGTTAGTCTAATCTGAGCTACAGGCACAGATATGGAAAGGTATATAGGTAAAGATATGGAAAGTCAAGCAAGAAGTTCATCCAGTGCATAAGCACCATGAGAAACTGGAAGCCATGGACTTGAAGTCATTATAATGAAAATAAACATCAATTCAAGAATTTTTTTATAATTTTAAGTCAACCAGTATGTTTTATACACCTTCCTTTTAAAGTAACTAATAAAAAATTTATCTAGACCTCATATTTAACAAGGGAAGTAAGAAAGATTGTAAATTGAATATGAGGCATAAACTGAAAAAAAAAAGAAAATATGTAATTCTAAAAGCAAATTTAATATTCCCAAATACATTCACAATAACTATTATGTAGTAAGTTTGGACATTGTATTTTTGCCAATGTTTATGAAATGGACACTGTTTGAAAACAAAAGGATTTAGACTTTCTTCTAGTTTTTTTTTTTTCTGTTGTTATAATAAACAGCATGGTTAAAAAAAATCACATGGAGGAAAGGGTATATTTGGCTTAAGTTTCTTGGTCTCAGTCCACCACCAAGGAAAGGCAAGACAAGAGCTCAAGCAGCAACCAAGGCAGAGGTGATGGAGTAATCTTCTAACTGCTGGTTGCCTCAGGCTTGGTCAGCTTGCATTCTTATCCAACTCTAGACCACCTGCCTCTGGAGGCCAAAATCTACAGAGGCTTCGCCCCTCTTATATCAATGAGAAATTAAGAAAATGACTCACAGGGATAGCCACAGGCCAGTCTGATCAAGGGAATACTTATGGTGGGGTTTCTTCTTTCCAGGAAACTCTTGGTTTGTGTCATGTGGACAACTGAAGCTAAATATGACAGTCTTATAGATAATAGCTTTAAAGAAGAGTTTTACTACTACTCATGATGAAAGTAATAGAAGCCACAAATTTATCACTATCCACATTCATAATTCAGGATTGTAGTGCATTATAAATATTTAAGATAGGCTATGAAGTTAATGTACCTGTTAATAGATACATATATGAATCTTTATTTCCTATATGTTATTGAGTAACTTACTTCATCATTCCATACCTAAATTTTAAGTGATAACCACAGAGGTGAAATGAGAACTAAATCGGATCCAAGCATTTATACTCTAAGAATTAGAAGTTGGTCAATAAATATTCAATATGATAAATTTTCTTAGCTACAATACTTGCCTTCTGGTTGATATAGTTTCTTGTACATTAAAACACCAATAAAACATTTTTTTGGTCTTTTTGAGATAGGGTCTCCCTGTAGCCCCAGCTGTCCTGGAACTCACTTTGTAGACCAGGCTAGCCTTGAACTCCGAAAGATCCACCTGCTTCTGCCTCCCAAGTGCTAGGATTAAAGGTGTGTGCCACCACGCCTGGCCAATAAAACACTTTTAAGTTAGGATTAAAGATATGCAATACCAATATTATCAAATTTCAAAGCAATTTGATAATATTCACAGACTGGGAGATAATCTTCACCAGGTACATACCTGAAAGATGATTAATATCCAGGATATATGAAGAACTAAAAATGAAAAAGGAGCAAGTAAACAAATGATCCAATTAAGAAGTAGGCTATTGATCAGAACGGAGTTATCACAAAGAAGAAATAAAAATGGCTAAGAAACACATTGGAAAGATTTTAACATCTTAATTTCCAGTATGACTTTCTTTTTCTGACCATGTACAGAGGTTGTCTTTTCTTTAAGCTTCTCATATGAGTATTTTAAGCACAAATGGACTACTAAGCATGGGATTTTTTTTAAGATCCTAATAGAACACAGCATAACAATTCTGGTCTTCCAGGTTTATTCATTTCAATTATGCCTAGTACACCAAGATTGAACTATTTGTGTGTCATTTCTTTAAAGAGCTGCTCTACCTTTATATGTCTATAGCTAGACAGCTATATGTGTAATTTGAATAAATATATCTATTTTCTGCGAATTTTCTTGGAACTTTTAAACAGAAATAACCTCATAGTTTTTAAATAAAAAAGATTATTTACCCAAAATGTGGTAGTAGCATCTTGCCCAGCCATAAAGCAATAAACTTCTCAGTAATCTTGACATTTGAATAAATGATGGAAACTTTCTGTTTTAAGGGCATGTATCCCATAAGTTGGAATTAGTTCCTTAAAAGAAAAAAAAGGCAGCTCTTCAATAGAATTAAGTAATACAATCGTTTTATACAGGCAGTACTTTTATTAAATATACTGGAAATTGCTCCCTGTAATTTTTTAAATAAAATATCAATTATGATAAAAAATAAAAAAGAAAGATTTTAGCATCTTTGTTAAATAGGGAAAGGCAAATCAAAACTACTTTAAAATATTTAGTTTACCTTAAGCAGAAAGGCAAAAATCAAGAGAACAAATAACAAATGCTGGTGAGGATGAGGGGGAATTGAACCCTTACTCACTTCTAGTTTCATTGCAAACTGATACAACCACTGTGGAAATATCTCAGTATGGAGAACTCCTAAGAAAAGTAAAACATAATCTATTTTTTTTTTATTGATGCTTTTGGTGTATTTCATACATCATTATCCAATTCAGTTCAGGCATATTTCCCCTTCCCTTCCCCCACAACCCCACCCCATCCCAGACATTGCATTCGCCATGACTGTCCTGCATCTTTTCTCAGTTTTTTTTTTCCATTTTTAGCAAAGTGATAATTTAGAGTACAAGCTCCTTCAGGTAAAACCAATTTTCAAGCAGTAGTGCCCAAACCACACCAGCCCAAAGGTCCCACCATCCAGCGGGGGGGGGGGGGAGGCTTTGTATGTTCAATCAAGTTGATCAAATGAGTGTCAGGCTATATTGCTGTAGGTCACCGTTCCCCATCAACCCTTACATTCTACTACCACGCCCCCTCTTCCGCAGATTTTCCCTAGGCTTAGTAACAGGGGCACAGGTGGATGAGAAGCAAAAAAGTCTACTTTCTCGGAGCTGTTGTCTTTGGACTCTGGTCACTTCTGGCTTTTCCTTTCATGGGCTGACAGTTTCCAAGCAATTAGATAATAGGCATTTAAACAGTATTGTTATCATATGTTACTTTAGGTATAGACACANCTGCCAATCTCTTCTTAGTTAAGCTTTGTTAGTTCCTAGGATTACAGATATTCATCCATTTCTCTTAGCTTTTCAAATACAGTAGAGTATAGGTTTTTGAAGTATTCCCAGATGATTGTCTGAATCTTTTCTTTGTCTGTTGTGATGTTTTCCTTTCATCATGAATACTATTGATTTGTAGTTGCTCTCTCTTTTTCTTGGTAACTGGGCTAGAAGTCTGTCTATTTTGTTTATTTTTTCAAAGAATCAGCTTTTGGATTCATTGATTCTATGTATTGTTTTCTTTGTTTCAATTTCATTCCTTTCTCCTCTGATTTTTGTTATTTCTTCTTGTCTTTTGGGTTTAGGGTTCATTTTTTGTTGTCTCTCAAGTGTTTTTAGCTGCAGTGTTAGATCATTTATTTGTTCCCTTTCTGGTTTTTTTTTTTTTAATGTGGACACTTAGGGCTATAAATTTCCCTCTCAATACTGTTTTTAATGTATCCCACAGGTTTTGTTGTGTGGTATTGTCTTTTTCATTTAGTTCCATGAATAATTTTATTTCACTCTTTATTTCTTGCTGACCCATTCTTAATTCAAGATTGTGTTGTTTAGTCTCCATGTGTTCTTGTAGCTAGTTGGACTTATTCTGGTGTTCATATTGAACTTTATTGCACTGTGGTCTGACAGAATGCATGCAATAATTTCTATCCTTTTGTATTTGTTGAGGTTCCTTTTGTACCCAAGTATGTGGTTGATTTTGGAGAATGTTCTGTGAGGTGCTGAGTAGAAAATATGTTCTCTGTCATTTGAGTGGAATATTCTGTAGATGTCTGTGAGGTCCATTTGGTGTATTGTATTGTTCAGTTCTGATGTCTCTCTGTTTATTTTTTGTCCTGTTGATCTATTCGAGGGGCTCAGTGAGGGTGTTGAAGTCCCCTGCTATTAGTGTGTATTAATCTGTGTCTTGAGGTCCTGCAGAGTAGTGTTTATAAAGTTAGGTGCACCAGAGTTTGGTGCATAGATATTTAGGGCTGTGAAGTCTTCATGGTTCATTGTTCCTTCTTTGTCTCTTCTGGTTAATTTTACTTTGAGATCTACATTTTCTGATACTAGAATAGCCACTCTGTCTTGTTTCTTGGTACAATTCACTTGGAATATTTTTTCCATCCTTTCACTCTAAGGTGGTGTGCTGGATAGCTTTAGTGTCACCTTGACACACCTGGGTTGAGGCAGCTTCAGTTGGGGAATTGGCTCTATTGGATTGGCCTGTGGCCACATCTGTGGAGTATTGTCTTGATGGTCGAGCAGTGTGGGAGGGCCCAGCCCATAATGAGTAGTGCCACCCTGGGCAGGTTGTTGTGTACTGTATAAGAAGGCAGGCTGGGCATGAGCCAGGGGAGCAAGCCAGTGAACAGCATTCCTCCATGGCTTGTGCTTCAGCTCCTGCCTCCAGGTTCCTGCCCTGAGTTCCTACCTTGGGCTCCCTAAGTGATGAACTGTAACCCGGGAGATGTAAGCTGAATAAGCCCTTTACTCCCCAAGTTGGTGTCAGAGTGTTTTGTCACAGCAATGGAAGACAAACTAGGACAGGTGGTGTCTGTCCTTGTGTGTGAGATGGGTTTCTTGTGGACAGCATATAGAAGGATTCAGTTTCCTAATCCATTCTCCCAATCTATACCTTTTGATTTGGGAGTTTAGACTATTAGTATCTAAGGCTTTTAATGAGAGATGTGTGTTGCTTCCTTTTACCCTATTTTTTGCTTGCATTCTTGGTCTAGGTTTGTATTTACTCTGTTATGCTTTTGTTGCTTTCTCTTTATTTGCTTAGGCATAGTTGCTCCTTTCCACTGTTCTTTGGATTGCTTTGAGGATTTTCTGAAGTGTTGGTTCCTTAGACATGTATTCTTTCATCTTTTTCAACTATAATTGACATTTTTGCTGGGTATAGTAGTCTGGGTTGGCATCTAAAGTCATTTAATACTGGGAATACTTTGGTCCACATTCATCTAGCTTTCATAGTTTGCACTGAGAAGTCAGCTGTGATCCTGATGGGTTTCCACTTATATGTAACGTGTTTTTCTCTTGTGGCTTTCAGTATTTTGTCTTTGCTTTGAGCATCTAATGTTTTAACAATTATATGGTATGGGGAATTTCTTTTCTGGTCCTGTCTGTTTGGTGTTCTATGTGCTTCTTGTATTTGTATGGGTTTGTCTTTTCAATTTGGGGAAATTTTCTTCTATTATCCTGTTGAAAATATGGTCAATAATATTGTCTTGGGATTCTTCTCCTTCCTCTATCCCTATGATGCAGAGGTTTGGTTTTTTTCATAGTGTCCCACATTTCCTGGTTGTTCCAATCTTGTGCTTTTTTTTTTTTTTTAATTTTAATCATCTTTATTTGAGCTTTTTTCCATCCTTTCCTGTTGACTGAATGAATGTTCAATTTTCTTCTTCATTTCATCCTTTGATTTCATTAGTATTTCCACTTCCTTCTGGATCCTGTCATTCTCATCTTGTAGCTCCTTTGTTCCTTGGTCATTTTCTTTTTTCATTTTCGCCTGGGATCTTTTCAGTGTTTCCACTTCCTTCTGGAGTTTGTTCTTTCCAACGTTTGTCATTTTCTCCCTCTAGGTCCTTCTTGAGTTTTTTAATCTGTTCCCTTAGTTCTTTCCACCATTTGTCATTATCAAACTCTTAGTACTTCTTGAGCTATTCATTCTCTCCCCTTAGTTCTCTAATTTCTTTGAATATGTCCACAATTATTCTTCTGAATTCCATGTTTTGGTTTCCTTCCAAGGAAATCTTCTGTAGAGTTCAGTGTGGATTTATTATGCGCTTTTCCCCTGTCAGTTTGTGTGTGTGTGTGTGTGTGTGTGTGTGTGTGTNAACTGAAGAATTTTCTAGATCAGATTGGCCTGTGGGGTGTGTGGGGGGTGGATTTTGTTATCTTTAATGTTTCCTAGCAGGAGGGACCCAGCCCAAGGCCAGGTTGGTCTGGGCGTGTAGAAAACGTGTGGCATCACATAAGCGGGCGTTGGTGGTGCACGTCCCTTAACTCCCCAGCACTCGGGAGGCAGAGGTGGGTGGATCATCTGAGTTCAAAGCCAGCCTGGTCATATAGTGAAGCTCCAGGCCAGACTGGACTTAAGGGAGACCCTGTCTCAAAATGAGCAAAAGGATTAATAAAACCCAAGAAAGCTAGGTAAATAAGCAATGAACCCAAGAGGTGAGGCAATGAGTGAGCCTGCAAATGCTTTCGCCTACAGTTTCCTGCCCCGACTCCTGCCCTGAGCTTCCCTTATGATAAACTGGACCTGGAGCATATAGCCAATAAACCTTTCCTTCACGTTTGTTTTGGTCAGGAGTTGTATCAAAGCAACAGAAGTGGAACAGAGCAGGAACTGGTTGGGGCCCCATTCCAGTTCCCCCATGTCCCCCTTCCTCTGGGTGAGTCTGTATTTGTCAGCTAACATAATCTGGCTCCTTCAAGTAGGGCCCAGGACACTTCCCCACTAGCCAAACTGGGAAGCCCTGAGGTCAGGCCCAACATCACTTCCTTTCTCTCCTGAATGGGTTTGTTTTTAAGTCAGAGCCTGCCTTGCGTGCTCCACTCTTGCTTATTTTGATGGGAGACCCTGAACTTGCAAGGAGTCACTTCAGTCCTAAGAGCTTTTGAGAGGATAGAGTACCCACAGAGCCAGGACATGGGGTTCCTCGGGCATCATTCTTTATCACCCAGGTATCTTAGAGTACTAGCGAGAATTAAATTCCCAAAATGTATGCAATTATATATCATTACTGAATTCTATCTCCCACAAATCTGATGTTTTTTGTAGACAATGTTGAAACACACCCATAGGGGAACTCCTTGTGTGTAAAGACGACCTCAACTGGTGAGGTGTACACACAAAAGCCTGTAAATGCTGTTAGGACAGGGTCAGAAAGAAGTTAATCAAAAGGAAAGGGTTAACCAGCAGGAGCAACTCTCTAGTTGTAGCAGGTCTGGTCACATGAGTTTTGGCCAGTGTTTTGTCACAGTGATGTGAGAAGCAAACTATGAACAATCTGTGAAATTCCTTTAGGTTGTTGGACACTCAAAACAAAATGGCTTAACTCTCGTAGATATACCAAGCCATTATGGCAACATTGTGCTGGATTAGCTTTAGTGTCAACTCTGACACACACTTGGGTGAGCGGAGCCTCAGTGGGGATGTGGCTCCATTTGATTGGCCTGTTTTTTTTTTTTTTTTTTTGCTTTTTTTTTTTTTCTTTTTTTTTTTTTTTTTTCTTTTTTTTTTTTTTTTTTTTTTTTTTTTTTTTTTTTTTTTTTTTTTTTTTTTTTTTTTTTTTTTTTTTTTTTTTTTTTTTTTTTTTGGGTTTGTGCCACATCTGTGGAGTATTGTCTTGATGGTCGAGCAGTGTGGGAGGGCCCAGCCCTATCATGGTGCCACCCTGGGCAGGTCGATGCGTATGGTATAAAATGCAGGCTGAGCATTGGCCAAGAGAGCAAGCCAGTAAGCAGCATGCCTCCATGGCCTATGCTTCAGCTCCTGCCTTGGGCTCCCTAAGTGGTGAACTGTGTTACCCAGGAGATGAAAGCTGAATAAACCCTTTCCTCCCCAAGTTGGTGTCAGTCAGAGTGTTTTGTCACAGCAATGGAACACAAACCAGGACAAACATGTTCAAATGTATGCTCTCTTAGGCTGGGCATGGTAGTATATGCCTTTAAGCCCAGTACTTGGGAGGCAGAGGCAGAAAGATCTCTGTGAACTTGAGGGCAGCCTGGCCTACATAGTGAGTTCCAAACCAGCCACAGATAGTGAGACCCTGTCTTAAACAAGTTGAGGGCTGAGAATGGCGAGTGGTTTAGAGCAACTGCTGCTCTTGCAGAGGACCCTGGGTTTGATCCCAGCACCCCATGGTGGCTGAGACCATCTTATATCAAGAATCCAGTTCCTAAGAATCCCACCCTCTTCTGAACTCCGCGCATTGCACAACACAGATGCACAAACCTACATGCAGACAGTACATTGCCTAACATAAAAAAATTAAAAAATAAAAAATTTACGCCTTTCTTTAAATTTCAATTATTAAGCTAAAATTAATTAGTTAATTATCATTTTCCTCCCCTTCCACCATGTGAGTTCCAGAGATCAAGTCACAGGCTTGGGCAGTAAAGGCTTTCACCTGCTGAGCCATCTGATATCCCAGATTTCTATTTTGTGAAGCACCTGGACAAGTCTTTTGGCCATTTTATGTTGTAGTGTCCATCCTTGTCATTAGAGATTCATAGGTATGATTGGTGTGTTTATTACTGACTGGAGTCTACAGTCATATGTATCATGTTGCAAATGTCTCTCTCTCTCTCCCCCTTGATTTGCCTTTTACATTTATTTATTATTTAACACACCACACACCACACACAACACACGACACACACACACACACACAGAGTTATTCCCAGGATGTTTAGTTTAAAAAGACAGCCTTTCCTCCCCTATCTTCCCCTTAGTAGCATCATAAATGACCTGCTTGGACATGTGAGTTTCTTGAGTTCTCTTTCTGTTTTATTGGTTGTTTGACATTTTTATTCCAATGTCACATTTTTAGTACTATATTGTATTAAAGGCACAGGTGTTTAATGAAAGAGGAAAAATGTGGGCCCAGGAGTGTTCTGATCGGGCTTGTCTTCTTCTTTCCTTCCTTGTCTTTTCTTTTTCTCTTCTTCATTTCCTTCTCTTTCCACATCCCCCACTCCTCCCTCCCTATCCTTCCTCCCTCCATTCTTCGCCGTCCCAGCTGTTCCCTGGCAATTTCACTCGTTTGTTACTACACCCAGGCTAAAAGCCTTGAAACTCACAAGACTCCCCGCCTTGTTCTCTGACTCCCCAGAGTGTACTAGGAAATTAAAGGCATGTGACAACACACCCTGCAATTATTTATTTTAACTCTGAAATTACTTGAAAATAAGAGAAAATGTAGAAGACTTAATATGTCATCTTACCAATACATGCAGGAAGCAGATCACCAGCATATGCATTAGAATAATGCAAATTAAGAAATGCCCCCAGTATGGGGCTTTGATGGCTGGAGGCGCACAGCCATTAAAGGTGAGTAAGAACTGCAACAAAAAAAATACTACGCTCTATAACCTTATAACCTTATAGTAATACCTTTACGAACCGATTCACATGTTAAATCGTGACACCATCAGGAGAGTCCCAGGATGAAGTAGAAAACAGAATACCAAGACTAGGAAGACAAAGTGGAAGAATTAGAACTACTCAAGCAAAGATTAGTGAAAATTAAAAACAACACATGGGAATGGAATAATCAGGAAGTGGTGGGACCGCGTTGAAAAGACCAAACCTCCATGTCATACGCATAGGGGAAGGAGAATGGCAGTGGCCAGACCTTCAACAGGACTGTAGCAAAATATCCCCAAATTAAGGAAAGACATATCCATACCAATAGTACAGGACACGGTAGCAGATAGGTACAAAAACTTCCATGGAATCAGTAAGAATCAGTGACATAAAAAAACTCAATGTTCAGAACAAGCAGCATACGATAGAAAAGTTGTGAAGCAAAAACAGTACATATAAAGTGAAAACTCATCAGAATTACAATGACTTTTCAATTCAAAACTATGGAAAGAGCCAGAACCTCAGACAAGTCTTCCCAGTTATACTGATTATAGATGCCGACCCAGAATCACTTTACCTAACACAGAAATGTCTATTATAGTTGAAGGTGAAAAAAAAATCAACCGGGTGTTGGTGGGCAAGCATTTAATCCTAAGCACTGGAGGCAGAAGGCAGGTGTGATCTTTGTGCGTTCAAGGCCCAGCCTGGTCTACGCAGCAGCGAGTTCGCAGGACAGCTGGGAGGCTACAGGGATGACCCTGTCTTGAAAAAAACAACAACAGAGGGCCTAGGAGATTTTTGATGGCTCTAGCGGTTAAGCATGCTCACCGCTCTTGACAATGAGGACCCGGGTTCGATCCCAGACAACCCACATGGGTGGCCAGAACTGTCCTGAAACTCCAATTCCAGAAGAACTGCAGTTCCAATGAATCCAAAACACACCCTCTTTTTGCCTCTACAACACTGCACAACACGGGTGCACAAACTTTTGAATGCAGACAGACATTGATACACATACAATAAATAAATGCGGGGCATGGTGGTGCACACCTTTAATACTAGCACTTGGGAGGCAGATGGCACGTGGATCTCTGTGAAAGACATTTTTAGGCCAGCCTGGTCTACAGAGTGAGTTCCAGGACGGCCAGAGCTACATGGTAGCCCCTGTTCAAAAAGACAAAAAAAAAACAAATTTTTTTATCCAGGGACTGATACGGCCACAAAAGAATTCATTCCAAAAATCAGTCCTTCAGAGAATACTGAACGCAATACAAAGAGGCAGAAAAGGAGCAAATATATATATACCCAAGTGGCAACAGAAAGAAGTTAAATGAAGGTATAATTGTGGGAATGCTAAGCTAGACCAACAATGAAAACAGAAAGGAAAACAATGGGAACCAATAATATCTCTCAATATTAACTTTAAATATCAATGTCTGAACTCTCCAAGAGACATAGGCTAGTGGAATGGATTAAGAAACAAAATCCACCGGCGTGGTGGCGCATGCCTTTAATCCTATCACTTGGGAGGCAGAGGCAGGTGGATCTTGTGAGTTCAAGCAGAGCTTGGTCTACAGAGTGAGTTCCAGGACAGCTGGGGCTACAGCTTAAGTTATTCAAAAGGATAGAAACAGAAGGAGATCTTCCAAGTTCTTTCTATGCAGCCGGCATCACTCCAATACCAAAACCAGGTAAAGATACAACCAAAAAAGAAAACTATAGACCCATACATATCCTTAATGAATATAGATGCAAAAATTCTCAACAAAATATTTGCAAACCACATAATCATATGTTAAGTAAATAAATGTCATAAATCATATAAATGGACTCAAACACAAAAATCACATGGTCATCTCAATTGATGCAGATAAGGTCTTTGATAAAATTCAACATGGCTTTATGTTTAAAGACCTAGAGGGAATTGGACTAGAGAGAACATACTTCAACATAATTAAAGCTATATACAACAAACCCACAGCCAACATCATTCTAAATGGAGAAAAATTAGAAGCATTCCCCTTAAAGTCAGGAAGCTGCTGCTATCTCTACTTGTTTTTAATACAGTGCTTGAAACTCTTAAACTCTTGCTAGTGCAATAGACAAGAGAAGGAAATTACAGGAGAACCAACTGGAAAAGAAGAGGTCCAACTATCCCTTTGTGCTGAAGATATAATATACCTAATGGACGCCAAAAAATTCCACAGAAAATTCCTAGAAATGATTAATACTTTAAGTGGCAGTTTACAAAATTACTCTATAAAAATCAGTAGCCTTTCTATATTCCAATAACAAGCGATTGGAGAACAAGTACATGGAAACCCTCCCATTCACAATAGCACCAAAAACAAAACAACAAAAAAAAAAACCCTGGAATAAACCTGATCAAAGACCTTACAGATCTCTACAATGAAAATTTTAAATCGCTGAAGAAAAAGACTGAGGAAGACACCAGAAGATTGGAGGACCCCCCATCCTCATGGATTGGAAGAATATAGTAAAAATGACCACCCTACCCAAAGTAGTATATAGATTCAATGCAATTCCAATCAAAATCCCCATGACATTTTCCACAAAAATGGAAAAAAAATCCTAAAATTAATATATAAATACTAAAGACCCCAGATACCCAAAGCAACCCTGAGCACAAAGAGCAATGCAGAGGTGAATACCATACCAGATTTCAAACTATATAACAGAGCTATAGTCATAAAAAAACCAGCATGGTACTGGTACAAAAATAGACCCATAGATCAATGCAACATATTTAAAGAGCCAAACTTGAGTACATGCAATTTCAGCCACCTGATATTTGACAAAAGGGTCAAGAAATGGGTAGCAGAGCCCCACCTTGGCTGAAGTATTGGCAGCTGCCGGGCGTGGTGGCACATGCCTTTAATCCTAGCACTTGTGAGGCAGAGGCAGGCGGATCTTTGTGAGTTCAAGGCCAGCCTGGTCTTCATAGTGAGTTTCAGGACAGCCTAGAGCTCCAGGGAGACCCTGTCTCGAAAAGACCAGGAAAAAAAAAAAGTATTGGCAGCTGATTTCAGTTGGATGAGAAAGAACTAGCCTTCTTTAGGAAAGGGACTCTGGATAAGCTGACTAGAGCTCAGGGGATGAGCTGGCACTGAAGAGTGGGTGGGGAGAGTAGTTTGGTGCAATGGACCCTAGCACAAATAACAATGTGTGAACTCTGGGGGATTGGGGGGGATGCTGCAGGAGAGTGCCAATGGAGAAGCTGGTATAAAGTTGATTAAGACTGAAAAATTATGTAAAAATTTCAACAAAAATTCATAATAAAAATAAGTAAAATATTAAAGAAAAATAACACACAACTTTAATTTCAATTAACTATAGTAAACTTCAAGTGAAACCGCCACATGTGGCAAGCACTAAGACAGAACTTGTTTTGGATTTCATAGCAGCCCACAGTTAAGAGACTTTTAACAGACTGTGAACTTTTAAGTGTTTGGACTTTTGGCTGTGGGGTTTTAAGGTTGTACTGTCTTAGTTGTGATTAATGTTAAATCTATACTTTGGGGACAAGAACTGAAAAGTGGTGGCTTAACAGTGATGTGCTTTGTGTGTCAAGTTGACAATGGTCAGTGTTGGATAGCTTTAGTGTCAACTTGACACACCTGGGTTGAGGGAGCCTCAATTGGGGAATTGGCTCCATTGGATTGCCACATCTGTGGAGTTTTGTCTTGATTGTCAAGCAGTGTGGGAGGGCCCAGCCCATAGGTGGTGCCACCCTGGGCAGGTTGTTGTGTACCATATAAGAAGGCAGGCTGGGCATGAGCCAGGGGGGCAACCAGTGAACAGCATTCCTCCATGGCCTGTGCTTCAGCTCCTGCCTCCAGGTTCCTGCCTGAGTTCCTCCTTGCTCCCTTGATGAACTGTGACCCAGGAGATGTAAGCTGAATAAACCCTTTCCTCCCAAGTTGGTGTCAGAGTGTTTTGTCACAGCAATGGAAGACAAACTAGAACAACCAGCATGCAAGAAGTCCTAGGTTCATTCTTTTTTGGGGGGTCTTTTAGAGACAGGGTCTCCCTGCAGCCCCAGCTGTCCTGGAACTCACTCTGTAGACCAGGCTGGCCTTGAACTCACAAAGATCTGCCTGCCTCTGCCTCCCAAGTGCTAGGATTAAAGGTGTGCACCACCACGCCCAGCCTAGGTTCAGTCTTTTTTAATGGCAGGAAAACAAAAATCTCTAGTGGTTTCCCCAAGGTCAGTGGGGAGATATATAGGCAGAACACAGATGTTCAGGGCCACGAGACTATTACACATGATGGTAGCTACAATCCTCTCACTATCTATTTGTCAAAACCAGAGACCCTAGAACACTAAGAATAAACCTTAAGTTATGGGATCTGGGTAATGTGGAAATGCAGTTCATCAACTGTATGAAATGCATCATGCTGGTATGGAATGTCAAAGCCCTTCATGTGAACAGGTCCTGCATTCTTTCTCATTTTGCTGGCACACTACCTATTCTTTTAAAAATATGGGATGACCTGACTCAAAGGAGGAAGGAAAAGACCTAGCCAAAAAGGCACCCAAATCTGTTATAAAGAGTGGTAGGCAAAGAGGTCCAATTTAATCTTCCTGACCTATTAACCCTTGCAAACAGCACAGTCATTTCTGAGTAACCAGCCCCTAACTCTCGGGCCCCACAAGACTCACAGTTCACTTAACTTGCTAATCTTGAAAGGAGGCCCTATCAAGGCAGGCTATATGGTACTCTCAACTCTGAGGTTCCACAGCCCTGTGCTCTGAATGACATACCAGGCCCCACAAATAGTCTATCATAGATGCTGGCTACTTCTTTGGGAAGATTGTGATCAAGAAGGTTCCTCACATAGCAGGTGGGTGACAAGACATGAAGAACCTAGAATCTTCCAGTATCAAAGCAGTGTGGGGACAAGTCCTGGCCTATACTTTCTAAAAGGAAATCCCAGTGGCTAGAATCTGGTATCTTTCTCCCACCTTAAACCATAAGTAAAGTCATCAAAAACCTAACACAAGACATTTCATATCCTGCCATGTCCAGTTTCCTTGGGCAGTCTTCATTCTGTCCATAACCACAGTAAACCTGGAACAAAATCAGGAGAGGGAAGCGGGGAGAGAGGAGAAGAAGAAGATGGAGGAGAAGAGAGCCAGAAAAGGAGGAAGAAGGAGGAGAGAAGGAAGAGGAGGAGGAGGGAGGAGAAAAAGGAGGGAGAGAGGAGGAGGAAGAGAAGGGAGAAGGAGGAAGAATAGGAAGGAGAGAGGAGGAAGAAGAAGAGAAGGGGAGAAGGAGGAATAAGAGGAAGGGGAGAAGGAGGGAGAGAGGAGGAAGAAGAGGAGGGAGGAGGAAGAAGAGGAAGGGGAGAGAGGAGGAAGAAGAAAAAGAGGATGAAAAGAGGTAGGGGAATATGTGAGCACCAGGAATCAAGATAGACACAAAGGAAAAAGGCAGAAGGAAAGAGTGGAAGAGAGAACTTAGCAGAGACTGGGAGGCTCCTCTTAGAGCCTGACCAGCCCCTATGTCCTCCCCAGAGTTGGCAGACCACTCATCAATTTGGCCATCCCTGGACACACCATACACAAGCCCAGGCCTAGATCACCTTGAAGAAGCACCGATTGCTGTAGACGTCCAGGATGGAGGTCCAAGGCACTTTCTTTCCCTGCACCTGCAGCTATAGGACAAGCAAGACCAGTCATGGGCAGGGCGGAGACTCCAGCTTGCTCCTAACCTGCATGGGCCAGGAAAGGCCTGCCCCCTCCCCAGGGCTAGCTGGCCTCTGGCCTTGGCCCCAAGGGGCTTTGTTTGGTTGTCATCATTTTCCTCAGTCAGGGAGCTAAAGTCCCCCTGAAATGATGAAGGAAGAGGCCTTCCTACAGCCCCCAGGCCTAGCCTCACTCCCAGCTGGAAACCCCTTCCCCATTCAGTAGATTTAAAGGAATGGTCCTTTTGTTCACCTCAGCTGCATAGCACAGCACCTTCTTGGCCTCTTCCACCCTCCCTTTCACCATCAGCCACCGTGGAGATTCTCGGAGAACCCTGTGTGACCCATCTCTCTCTTACTGCAGAATCCCAGGATTCCCCAAAGACCAGTGAGTGGCTCCTAGTTGAGATGGCTCAGCTGTGGCCACCCAACATCAACCAGCATGTGACTGGGGGGACCTTGAAGGTCACCGCCAGCCTCAAGGTCCTCTCTGATCCTAGCTGGCAGTTAATCCTTCTCCTTGGTCAAGCCACACACAGCCCCACCAATGTTCAGTGGTGCTGGGCACCTTGACGCTACTGCCCTGTGGCCACCTTTATTCTCCTCATCAGCTCTAAGAGTGCTCTTCTACCTCAGGGTATGGTTGGGGTTCATCCTCCAGGCCCATGCCTTCTTCTGGAGCTATAAAGTAGCTCTATTTTTCAGACTTGATGTGACCACTACGTCATGAAGTCGACTCACAGTCATGGCAACAAAACGAAGAGGACTAACTTAACAGCTAACTTTTCACACTTAACTTAATCAGGTTAACTGAGTTTAACTTTTCACACAGAGAGGTCAGCCTGGTCTGCATAATGAATTCCAGGCCAGCCAGGGGCATACAGTGAGACCCTGTCTCAACAAGCAAACAAACAAACACGTGATGAAAGGAACTTAAGGAAGTAAGGTTTATTTTTGGCTGATGCTTGCAGGTTACAATTTGTCATGATAGGAATTCATGGTGGCAGGAGCCAAACCAGCTGGCACATTGCATCCACAGTCAGGAAGCAAAGAGGGGAGAGGAGGGCAGAGGAGGGGGCAATGTTCGTTTAGGGCGTGGGGGGGGGGGGGGGGTGGGTTTTGTTTTGGGGTTTTTTTTTTTCCCAACTGCTAGTTTAACCTAACATAGAAACTCCCTCACGACATGCCCAGAGTTTGGGCTCCTAGGTGATTCTTATCTGGTCAGTTGACAGTGTTAGCTGTCATAGAGGGACACAAGCATTTCAAGCACACGCCCTGCAGAGTCAGACGTACACATCGTTTGAGCTTTGGTAGTCTTGCTGTAGCTCTTCAACCATATACCTATTCTCCTATGTTTTCTGCCTTTGAGGGTTCATTTTTCAAAATTCCTCTGCTACTGAAACAAAGGACACTCAGCAGTGGCCTAGCTGGTTTGGGCACATGACATCTTGCTGCCCTGCTGTTCTGGTGTTGCATCAATCTGTAACTCACCAGGTACTTTGCTGCTTGTTTTCCTCATGTCTGTTGAACCTCTCTTCTGACACTTTAGGCACTTTAAGTGGTAGTCTGGAGTCTGGTAGCATGCCAAGATTAGGGGAAAAGTGAGAGAAGTTGTTCTGAGGTGAAAGACAATGTGGAAGAGGAGAAGATGGGACAGAGAGAGCATCCCTCATCCCTCCTCACTCAAGCAGACCGATGTGCCACTGTGAGCTAAGGAAGGTCTGCTGTAGATCACCACCATTCTGCTTCACCAGGGTGATGGTCACATTGAACCCAGAGAAAATATCAACAGAGCACTGTAACCTTTCCTGGCTTGTACATTCTTGTACAGTGTTACCCGAGCCTTAGAGATACTGTTATATGTGAATTCACTTCCACTTAGGGCTGAGCACTGGGCCATTTATGCTATAGTAACAGTACATACTGTAGCGACAGACAAGTGTTCACAGCAGTTTGACTGGTTATGAGTAGCCACCACTTAATGTAGAAAGAAATTTTTCCTTCAACTATAGTCTCCACCTGTAATCTACAGGTATCAACAAATGCCTATAGAGCAAATTTAACAGGCTATTTGTGAGGGTTTAACAAAGCATAGCAGTAACTTTCTCTACTGGGGCCCAAGATTTTGTCCTGACTATCAGTATCAAACGTAGGTTCCCTCCTATGGTGTGGGCATTAAATCAAATCAGAAAGTAGTTTGCATACCCCTAACAGTTGTTCCATCATTGAATCAATGGTCTTGCTGGTAAGCAGGGTCCATGGACCTGAATAAGACTATTATGATCACAATTCTTTCCCTAAATACTATGTATCACATTCCAAAACTATAGTCACTAGCCAGGAGGGAGATAGCACAAACAGAGCTTGATTTCTCTATTTCTGCAACAAGAGCATGAGGTAATTTCAGCATTAGGGACTTAGCACTCTGTTTGGTATATACAGCCACAGCCAACAGCCTGTATAGTGTATGGGACCTCAGAGCCTCCATGGCCAGAAACTTATGGGATGCGTGTCCTCCCAGCCCTGGGGATGTTTATCGAGAATCAATGTTTTTCTGGGAGTGTCCGTTTCCCCATTCTGCAGGGTGCCCTTCTGCTTGGAACTCTACCTGCTGCTTTGTTGACCCGTTTACTTAGTTAACCATCTTCTGGAGGGTTTATAAGGAGAGTGGAAATCCAATGAACCGCTATGTTTATTTTGGTTCTGAACATCAGTGTTTGTGAAATGAAGGCCCCTGTCACTGTCATTTCTCTGAAAACATAAATTCTGACTTGGGTGAGACCCATCACTTATTTATAGAAATGCTTTTAAAAGGCCTGTAGCAGTGCTGGGTGTGGTGGTGCATGCCTTTAATCCCAGCACTTGGGAGGTAGAGGCAGGTGGATCTCTGTGAGTTCAAGGCCAGCCTAATCTACATAGTGAGTTCCAGGCCAGCTGGAGCTACATTGAGACCCTGTCTCAAAAAGACCAAAGGGAAAAAAAAAAAAGGCCTGTGGCAGTGTCCACACAGGTGAAGGAATCTTTGCACCCCTTCACTCATAGGCATAGTACTATTAGTTTACTTGTTAATCCTGTATAAGACACATCGATTTATGTACTTGCCCCATCAAGCATCTGTTCACCAAGGCTGTAATCAGGAACAAGCCTCATGTTTGGACAGCATGGAGATTATCAGAATATTTTCAGGGGTAGGCATCTTTATAGGCTTCTGTCTTACCCATGCTGCCTTTATAGTTTTTACTCCCACCTTTCTCATGTACAGATCTCTTAGTAATGCCTGTCTTTTCTCTTGCCATCCATCCCCAGATATTCATGGGTACCTCAGCTGGCCATAACCAAATATTCTTAATGGATTTATATCCTTGAATGAGCGTGCCCATGAGGGACTGATTCTCTTCATATTGTGGGTTTTTTTAAGATGGTGTAGGCACTTTGTCTCAAGGAGGAATGGATAGACATATTACTCAGTTTCTGTGGTTCTACAGGACTTGGACTGATCCCTCTGCCTCTATCTCCCCAGCATCACAAGCCAGGCTGTGAGAAGTCCTTTCATTTCTTATTTAAGAGTCTTTCCCAATTCAAGCAATTCAGAGGCAAATTGTTCCCTAATCATCAGTTTCCTGAACCGGACCATTAAGTCCCCCACTGGTATGCTGAATCCTGGAACTTTTTCCCCTTTTCATGTACTAAAGGTTGGGTCCAGGGCTTTCTTCTCACACTTCTAATTTGTTCTCTTTCCTTACTGTCCAATTCTTCCCCAAAGTTCCAAATTTTTGAATCCCAGGCAGGGTTCTGGAGCCCATCTCTAACTTGTGTTTTGTTGTTATTTGTTTTGTGTTTGGTTGTTTGGTTTGTGTTTTTTGTTTCCATTTTTTATTTGATGTTTCCAAATGTAAAAAAGTCAAGATTCTGACACCAGTTAGAATGAGACCTCTCAAATGAGATCATGTAAAGCAGTTCAGTGTATACAACAGTCATTTCTCTTCACCTTTGCTGCTCCATACGATGTGATTAACAGAACATTGGATAGCATGGAGCCCTGATCTAACTTGTATTCTCTTCCCCTTAATGCTACTCCAGCCACTAAAAAAATGGCAAGCCAGTGTGTCCATCTCTCCGTACTCGTGTCTAATTTATCTTCCAAACCACAGGCTTTGACAGAGGAGGACACCACCCTGGTTCTTTTTCTTTTTTGTAATTTCTTTATTAACAGCAAGTTCCCTCTGGGCAGGGAGCTCAGCTTCAGCTGCATGGGCCTCACCGGGTGTGTAAAACATTTGACACTCATGGCAAAAGCCATGCAAAGCGAGACGGCTTTTAAGTATTCTTACAACTCCTGGTTCCATACAGAGGCCACTTTCAGTTTTTTTTTTTTTTTTTTTTGTTGATTTTGGGAGAGGCTCCCTGTAGCCCCATCTGTCCGGGAACTCATTGTGGAGACAAGGCTGGCTTGACGTGAACGCACAAAGATCCGCCTGCCTCTGCCTTCCTCTGCCTCCAAGAGCTAGATAAAGTGTGTGCCACCACGCCTGGCTATACAGGCCACTTTCAGGGATCACATGCTTTCTAGTCCACCAGCCTTTGCAGGGGGCATCCCCACAGGCATGCAGCAGATCATATTCATCAAGGAGGTATGCCATCCCATACCATGCAGATGTTCACCCTGGGATTTCTTCCTTGGATATCCACCTTAATTTATCTTTACTGCTTTTAATTTTTTTTAATTATGTGAATATGTTGTCTGTGTGAGGGGTAATGTCCATTTGTGCAGGTCCCCATGGAGGCCAGAATAAGGTATTAGATCCCCTGGGAGGAAGAGATACAGCAGTTGTCACCACATGATGTGAATGCGGGGTATCAAACCGCTGATTTTGTCAAAGTATTTTTATGATTTCATATAAACATCTTAATCATCTTTATATCCTCTTCCTTTTTCATACCCTCCTATAACGCACCTCCCCACCCCCTCCTCCACCCTATTTCAGTGCATTCTTTCATTTATGTTAAGGCCTATTGAGTCAAGTTGGTGTACCTAGACATCCCTCAGTGCAAGTTCATACACTAGGGTTTAGTCAGCCTAACTAGAGTCACTTCGTTAAGAAGATCATCTCTCTCTCTCTAGCAGTAATCTGCTACCAATGGCTCTTCAGCAAAGATTAGGGTCGTTTGCCCATTTCCCCAGTTCTGTGCTTGGTTTTGGCTGTTTGAGTTTGCATGGATCTTGTACATGCTGACACCATTGCTGTAGGTTCATAAGAGCAAGGTCCCAGAGCCTATAGGACTCTTATTTCAATATGGTCCTGCACCTCCTCCACAGGCTCTTACAATCTTTCCGCCCCTTCTTCTGAAATGGTTCCTGAGCCCTGAGTGGGTGAAGTTTTAATATAGGAGTCCTGCACAGAGACCCGCACTCTGCAGACTCCTAACCTCCACACTTTGGCCATGTAGGCACTTTTGAGTTTCATTGCCCTCTATTGCATGAGGAAGCTTCAATAGTGACTTGAGAGATGCAGTAGGGTTCTCGTTTACCCCTTGTTCGGGCGGGCATGTTTCTGTCGTGTTTAGGGTTAGCTGTTGCATTGTTGATGTGTCACTTGGTTTGGGCATTTCACAGACCCTTCTTCTCTGTGTGTGGTCAGTTGTGGAACTCTGTAAGAGTTTGATCTCCATCTTTTGTAAAAGAAGCTTCTTTATGGGGCGGAGAGATAGCCTAGCAGTTTAAGACACTGACTGCTCTTGCAGAGGACCCGGGTTCGAGCCCCAGCACCACATGGCGCCTAAGAACCGTCCGTAACCTCCAATTCCAGGAGAAACTCCAGTTTCCAGGGGAATCCGACACCCTCTTCCGACCTCCGCGGAATTGCCACGACACAGGTGCAACAAACAAAACAAAAAAAAAAAAAAAAAAAAAAAAAAAAACTACATGAGACAGTACATCATACACATAAAAAAATAATAAATAAATAATAAAAAAAGAAAGGCCTTCTTTGATGAGTGGCATACTTGTCTGTAAAAGAAGAATTCATATTTACACCAGGCATGGTGGCACACGCATTTAACCCTAGCACTCGGGAGGCAGAAGCAGGTGATCTTGTGAGTTCAGGCCAGCCTGGTCACAGAGTGATTCAGGACAGCTTAGGCTAAAGGAGACCCGTCTCGAAAAGAACAAAAAAAAAACAAACCCATAATTCCTATTTTAGGCCTATAGTAAGAATTACATTGTCTAGGGATGTAACAGAAGTAGGGTTTCTGTAAGATCTATGACCTCTCCAGGCCATGTGTATTTGGCTAATGTTTACAGTACTACATATGAGTTCTGTCCCACTGAGTGGGCTTTAGGTCGAATTAGGTAGCTGTTGAAAATACCCCCAAGATAAGGGTGCCATTCCCATCCCAATATCGTTTGCTGTGTCAGTCATTGATATAGTAGTTATTGGGCCTTAAACCCGGGGTTTGACCATGGCTTGATGTTCCCCCTTAGCAGCTTGCGTAGTATCCTCCAAAACTGTGAGAACTAGCCTTCAGGGAGGGGGCTTCCAGGTCAGTGGCCAGGTCTGTTGCTCCAAGTCCTGTTTCCAAAATATGTCCCGTCTTTGGCGACAGGGTCTTACCGTCCTGTTCTGGGAGGTGATCAAGGGCTGTGGCAGTGGTCTGTGTAATTGGGGAGTCTCTTGGACTAACCAGGCCAACAACTGAAAGGCAGGTTTCTCCTGTCTGGTGCTGTTCCCTTTTATATAGCCTTCAGCCATACACGCAGACACATGTAGAGATACTGTGTGTGTAAGTTTTCAATGGGGTCTTTAACAAATACATTTGCCTCTACTTTTCACACAGAGAGTTAACTGAGATGGGAAGATGTGCCCATTCTATATGGGATCAGTCCACAAGTTGGGAGCTGGACTGCATAGAAAGGGGAACGTGAGCTGAGTACCAGCATGATCCATCACTCAGTACTTCCTGACTGTGGATGCTGGGGCATGCTCCTGCTGCTAGTCTTCCCCACCATGGTGATGGACCACACTGTGCAACTGGAAGCCAAAACAAATACTTTAAGTCAATTTTGTCAGGGCATCTTATCACAGCAACAGTAACTGTCCCTGTTAGCTTTGTCAATACAATCTAAAGTCATCTGAGAGGAAAGCCTCAACTGAAGAATTTTCTAGATCAGATTGACCTTGGGTGTGGTTGGGGGGGTGGATTTTTCTTTATTATTAACTGATGCAGGAGGACCCGGCCCTAGGCAGGTTGGTCTGGGCTGTGTAAGAAAGCTACATAAGCGGGCATGGTGGTGCACGCCCCTTGATCCCAGCACTCGGGAGGCAGAGGTGGTGGATCTCTGAGTTCAAAGCAGCCTGGTCTATATAGTGAGCTCCAGGCCAGCTGGGACTAAAGGGAGGCCCTGTCTCAAAATGAGCAAAAAAATTAAAAAACCCAAGAAAGCTAGGTAAATAAACATGAACCCAAGAGTGAGGCAATGAGTGAGCCTGCAAATGGCTTTCGTCTACAGTTCCTGCCCTGACGTCCTGCCCTGACTTCCCTTAATGATAAACTGTGACCTGGAAGCATAAGCCAAATAAACCTTTTTTTTTTTTTTTTTTTTTTTTTTAAAAAAAAAAAGTTAAAGGGGGGTTTAAGAGTGTTTTTATCAAAGCAACAGAAAGGGAACCAGAGCAGGAACTGGTGGGGCCCCATTCCAGTTCCCAGTGTCCACTTCCTCTGGGTTGAGTCTGTAGTTGTCAGCTAACATAATCTGGCTCCTTCAAGTAGGGCCAGGACCACTTCCCCACTAGCCGAACTGGGAAGCCCTGAGGTCAGGGCCCGACATCACTTCCTTTCTCTCTGAATGGGTTTGTTTTTAAGTCAGAGCCTGCCTTGCATGCTCCACTCTTGCTTATTTTGATGGGAGACCCTGAACTTGCAAGGAGTCACTTCAGTCCTAAGAGCTTTTGAGAGTATAGGTACCCACAGAGGCCAGGACATGGGGGTCCCTCGGGAGCATTCTTTATCACCCAGGTATCCTAGAGTACTAGCGAGAATTAAATTCCCAAAATGTATGCAATTATATATCATTACTGAATTCTATCTCCCACAAATCTGATGTTTTTGTAGTACAATGTTGAACACACCCATAGGGGACTCCTTGTGTGTAAAGAGACCTCCATTGGTGAAGGTACACACAGAAGCCTGTAAATGCTGTTAGGACCAGGTCAGAAAGAAGTTAATCAAAAGGAAAGGGTTAACCATGCAGGAGCAACTCTCTAGTTGAAGCAGGTCTGGTCACATGAGTTTTGGCCAGTGTTTTGTCACAGTGATTGAAGAGAAACTAGAACATCTGTGAACATTTTAGGTTGTTGACCTCAAAACAAAATGGCTTTAACCTTCTAGATATACCAAGCCATTATGCAACGTTGTGCTGGATAGCTTTAGTGTCAACTTGACACACCTGGGTTGAGGGAGCCTCAGTTGGGGAATTGCCCATTGGATGGCCTGTGGCCACATCTGGGAGAGATTGGTCTTGATGGTCGAGCAGTGGGGAGGGCCCACCCATAATTAATAGTGCCACCCTGGGCAGGTTGATGCGTATGGTATAAAATGCAGGCTGAGCATTGGCCAAGAGAGCAAGCCAGTAAGCAGCATGCTCTGGCCATGCTTCAGCTCCTGCCTTGGGCCCCCTAAATGATGAACTGTGTTACCCAGAGATGAAAGCGGAATAAACCTTTCCCGCCCCAGGTGGTGTCAGTCAGAGTGTTTTTTTGTCACAGCAGGGGAACACAAACCCAGGACAAACAGGTTGTTCAAATGTATGATCCTTAGGCTGGGCTGGTAGATTGCCCCTTTAAGCCAGTACTTGGGAGGCAGAGCAAGGAGATCTCTGTGAACTTGGGGCAGCCTGGCCTACATAGTGAGTTCCAACCACCCACAATAGTGAGACCCTGTCCGCTAACAAAGTAGGGGGCTGGAGAGAGGGCCGAGGGGTTTAAGAGCACTGACTGCGCTTGCCAGAGACCGGGGGTTGATCCCCAGCCACCCACAGGGTGGCTGGAACCATCTTTAACTCCAGTTCCAGAAGAATCCAACACCCTCGTCTGAACGCCATGGCATTGCACAACACAGGTGCACAAACCTACATGCAGACAGTACATTCATACACATAAAAAATAAAAAAATTAAAAAATTTACGCTTTCTTTAAATTTTCAATTATTAAGCAATTAATTAGTTAATTATCATTTTCCTCCCCTTCCACCATGTGAGTTCCAGAGATCAAGTCATCAGGCTTGGGAGTAAGTGCCTTTACCTGCTGAGCCATCTTGATATCCCAGATTTCTATTTTGTGAAGCACCTGGACAAGTCTTTTGGCCATTTTTTTGTAGTGTCCATCCTTGTCATTAGAGATTCATAGGTATGATTGGTGTGTTATTACTGACTGGAGTCTACAGTCACTATGTATCATGTTGCAAATGTCTTCTCCCCTTGATTTGCCTTTTACCAGTTTATTATTTTAACACACACACACACACACACACACACACACACACACACACAGAGTTTTCCAGGATTGTTTGTTAAAAAGACAGCCTTTCCCCTACTTCCCTTAGTAGCATCATAAATGACCTGCTTGGACATGTGAGTTTCATTGAGTTCTCTATTCTGTTTATTGGGTGGTTTGACATTTTTATTCAATGTCAAATTTATTAGTAGCTAGAGTGTATTAAAGTCCCATGTTATAGAGAAAAACTTCCCAAATTGGTTTTCTTCTTTCCTTTCCTTCTGTCTTTCTTCTTTCTTTCTGTTCGTTCTTCTTTCTTTTTCTTTCTTTCTTTCCGTTCTTTTTCTTCCCTCCCGCCCCCCCCTCCCTCCCTCCCTCCTCGCCCTCCCTCCCTTCCCCCTTCCTCCTTCCTGTCTCCCTGTAGCCCAAGCGTCCTGGAACTCACTCTGAACACCAGGCTAAGCCTGAACTCACAGAGATCCGCCGGGCCTCGACTCCCAAGTGCTAGGATTAAAGGTAGGTTGAAACACACCCGCAATTTATTTTATTTTAACTCTGAATTACTTGAAATAAGAGAAAAGTAGAAGACTTAATATTCCCATCTTTACCAATACCTGCAGGAAGCAGAGCACCAGCATATGCATTAGAATAATGCAAATTAAGAAATGCCCCCAGTATGGGGCTGTGGGGATAGCACAGCCATTAAAGGCTGAGGCTAAGAACTGCAAAAAAAAAAATACTCCTCTTATATACCTCTTATAACCTTATAGTATACCTCTTATAACAGTCACATGTAAAATAGTGACACCATCAGGAGAGGCCAAGGATGAAGTAGAAAACAGAATACCAAGACTAGAAGACAAATGGAAGATAGACTACTCGGAGCAAAGATTTATGAAAATTAAAAACAACAACATGAATGTAAGAATCAGGAGTGTGGGACCCCGTGAAAAGACCAAACCCTCCATGTCATACGCATAGGGGAAGGAGAATGGCAGTGGCCAGACCTTCAACAGGATTGTAGACAAAATTCCCCAAATTAAGGAAAGCATATCCATACAAATATAAGGAGCACGTAGAAGACCAAATAGGATCAGAAAAGAAACTCCATGCCTGTACATAATAAAAACACTCAATTTCATAACAAAGAGGAGAATACTGAAAGGTGGAGAAGAAAAACTAGTCACATATAAAGGAAAATCATCAGAATTACAACGCCTTTCATTACACAACTAGTGAAGCCAGAACCTAGACCAAAGTCTTCGCCGTTCTACTGATTATAGATGCCCACACCACAGAAACACTTTTACCCAGAAAGGAAGTCCTCCACTATAATAGTTGTAAGGAAAAAAAATCAACCGGGAGTGGTGGTGCGCACAGACCTATTTAATCCTACATCCTGTGGAGGTCAGAGGCAGGGGGCATACTTTGGAGTTCTAGGGCAGCCGGGCTACAGGCGGATTCCAGGACAGCTGGGAGCCGCTTACAGGGAAGACCCTGTCTTGAAAAACAACACAGGCGAAAAAAAGAGATGGTCTAGCGGTTAAGAGCGAAGAGCTCTTTACATGAGGACGGGTTTCGAACCCCAGCAACCACAGGTGGCTGGAGAACGTCTGAAACTCAATTCCCAGGAAACTCCAGCTTCCAGGAAGGAATCCAACACCTCTTCTGTACCTCTACGACACTCGCACGGACAGGGTGCACAATGCCAGCAGAGCAGTACAATGAATAAACATACGAATAAGTGGGGCATCGGTGGTGCACATCCATGTTAATCCTGCACTCGCCTATGGAGGCAGAAGGCACGCGGATCTCTGTAACTTTAGGGCCAGCCTGGTGTAGCAGATGAGATTCGAGGAACAGCAGAGCTTCAGGAGACCCTGTCTCACAAAACCTAAACCAAAAAAAAAAACAAGAAAGTTTTCCACGGACATGAATAGGCAAAGATTCAGTCCAGAAAATCAGTCCTTCAGAGAATACTGAAGCAAGATACAAAGCAGGAAAAAGGAAGCACAATATATATACCCAAGTGGACACAGAACGAAGAAGTATTAATGACGGTATGATATTGTGTCGGAATGACTAAGATAGACGCAACTAAGGAAACAGAAAGGAAAACAATGGGAACCAATAATATCTCTCAATATTAACTTAAATACAATGCTGAACTCTCAAGAGACATAGAGCTAGTGGAATGGAAAGAAAAAATAGCCACCGAGGCGTGGTGGCGCATCGCCTTAATCTATACTTGGGAGGCAGAGGCAGGCGGATCTTTGAGTTCAAGCAGAGCTTGGTCTACAGAGATGATTTCTACAGCGACAGCAGGTCGGGGCTACAGCTTAAGTTATTCAAAAGGATAGAAACAGAAGGAGATCCTCAAGTTCTTTCTATGCAGCCGCAATACTCCAATACCAAACCAGGTAAAGATACAACCAAAAAAGAAAACTATAGACCCATACATATCCTTAATGATATAGATGCAAAAATTCCAACAAAATATTTGCAACCACATAATCATATGTTAGTAAATAAATGTCATAATCATATAAATGGACTCAAACACACAAAATCACATGGTTAATCTCAATTGATGCAGATAAGGTCTTTGATAAAATTCAACAGGGCTTTATGTTTAAAGACCTAGGGGATGGACAGAGAGAACATATTTCAACATAATTAAAGCTATATCAACAAACACACACCAACATCATTCTAAATGGAAGAAAATTAGAAGCATTCCCCTAATGTCAGGAAGCTGCTGCTATCTCTACTTGTTTTTAATACAGTGCTTGAAACTCTGATACTCTTGCTAGTATAAGACCAAGAGAAGGAATTACAGGAAACCAACTGGAAAAGAAGAGGTCCAACTATCCCTTTGTGCGAAGATATATATACCTAATGGACGTCCAAAAATTCACAGAAATTCTAGAAAAGTAAATACTTTAAGTGGCAAGTTTACAAAATTATCTAAAAAATCAGAGCCTTTCTAATATTCCAATAACAAGCGATATGGAGAACAAGTACATGGAAACCCTCCCATTCACAATAGCACCATCAACAAAACAACAAAACAAAAAAACCCTGAAAAACTTATCAAAGACCTACAATCTCTACAATGAAAAATTTTAAATCGCTGAAGAAAAAGACTGAGGAAGACACCAGAAGATTGGAGGACCTCCATCCTCATGGATTGGAAGAATATAGTAAAAATGACCACCCTACACCCAAAGTAGTATATAGATTCAATGCAATCCAATCATCCCAATCAAAATCCCAGACATTTTCCACAAAAATGGAAAAAAAAATCCTAAATTAATATATATACTAAAGACCCCAGATACCCAAAGAACCCTGAGCACAAAGAGCAATGCAGAGGTGAATACCATACCAGATTTCAAACTATATTACAGAGCTAGTCATAAAAAAAACCCAGCATGGACTGGACAAAATAAAACAGATAACAATGCACATATTTAAAAAGAGCCAAACTTGAGTACATTGCAATTCAGCCACCTGATATTGACAAAGGGTCAAGAAATGGGTAGCAGAGTCCCAACTTTGGCTGGAAGAAGTATTGGCAGCTGATTGCAGTTGGATGAGAAGAACTGGCCTTCTTTAGGAAAGGACTCGGGATAAGCTGACTAGAGCTCAGGATGAACTGGCACTAGGAGTGGTGGGGGAAGAGTAGTTTGGTGCAATGGACCCTAGAACAAATACAGTGTGAACTCTGGGGAGTGGGGGGATGCTGCAGGAGAGTGCCAATGGAGAAGCTGGTATAAAGTTGATTAAGACTTGAAAAATTATGTAAAAATTTCAACAAAAATTCATAATAAAAATAAGTAAAATATTAAAGAAAAATAACACACAACTTTAATTTCAATTAACTTAGTAAACTTCAAGTGAAACCGCCACATGTGGGGCAAGCACTAAGAGCAACTTGTTTTGATTTATAGAGCCCACATTTAAGAGCTTTTAACAGACTGTGAACTTTTAAGTGTTTGGACATTTTAAGAACTGTGGGCTTTTAAGGTTGTATGTCTAGGTTGTGATTAATGTTAATTCATATACTTGGGGACAAGAACTGGAAAAGTGGTGGCTTAACAGTGATGTGCTTTGTGTGTCAAGTTGACAAGGGGTCAATTGTGCTGGATAGTTTTAGTGTCAACTTGACCACCGGGGTTGAGGGAGACTCAATTGGGGAATTGGCTCCATTGGATTGCCTTGGCCATCTGTTGTGATTTGTCTTGAGTGTGTGGAGGGCCCAGCCCACTATGGGTGGTACCACCTGGGCAGGTTGTTGTGTACCATATAAGAAGGCAGGCTGGGCATGAGCCAGGGGAGCAACCAGTGACAGCATTCCTCAGGCCTGTGCTTCAGCGCCTGCCTCCAGGTTCCTGCCCTGAGTCCTGCCTTGGGCCCCTGAGTGATGAACTGTGACCCAGGAGATGTAAGCTGAATAAACCCTTTCCTCCCCAAGTTGGTGTTGGTCGGAGTGTTTTGTCACAGCAATGAAGACAAACTAGAACAACCAGCATGGCAAGAAGTTCAGGTTCATTCTTTTTTTTTTTTTTTTTTTTGGTCTTTAGAGACAGGGTCTCCCTGCAGCCCCAGCTGTCCTGGAACTCACTCTGTAGACCCAGGCTGGCCTTGACCTCACAAAGATCTGCCTGCCTCTGCCTCCCAAGTGCTAGGATTAAAGGTGTGCACCACCACGCCCGGCCTAGGTTCAGTCTTTTTTAATGGCAGGAAAACAAACAAAAATCTCTAGTTGTTCTCCAAGGTCAGTGGGGAGATATATAGGCAGAACACAGATGTTCAGGGCCACAAGACTATTACACATGATGGTAGCTACAATCCTCTCACTATCCATTTGCCAAAACCAGAGACCCTAGAACACTAAGAATAAACCTTAAGTTATGGGATCTGGGTAATGTGGAAATGCAGTTCATCAACTGTATGAAATGCATCATGCTGGTATGGAATGTCAAAGCCCTTCATGTGAATGGGTCCTGCATTCTTTCTCATTTTGCTGGACACTACCTACTATTCTTTTAAAAATATGGGATGACCTGACTCAAAGGAGGAAGGAAAAGACCTAGCCAAAAAGGCACCCAAATCTGTTATAAAGAGTGGGTAGACAAAGAGGTCCAATTTAATCTTCCCTGACCTATTAACCCTTGCNCTGCAGTTTCAGTTTTCTCAACTGCACACAATGGTTTACAGATGTTCCAAACAGCCTTAGATGAGTGTGCTCACTTTATTGTCTATATGCACTTTTTCTTCACTCTATCCACATGAAAATTATAGTTAGTAAGTAGTGATTCCTAGTCCCAACCCCAAAGTATTGACCAACACCCTTAAAATAAAGTATCCAAGGCGCTAAAGACCATTTATTCTTTATTGATTAAAAATGAAGAAAACATGCAGTAAAATACAAAGTCAAAAAAGAGGGAAAAGTTGAATATTTTACATCTTTCATAATCTAGCATATGTTGAAAGGAGGACCTTCCATTACTGATACATCATTATTCTATCCTCCAGATTATTAAATAGTCTCAGCTGGCTCTAGGATTTGGTTCAAAACAGAAGCAAAACCCCAACTACTCCACTAGTCATTTAGAAAAACAACACATCTCACAAACAGCGTTGGCACCTATTATCTTGTGCTATAGTTGTCCCAACCCTAGGGACAGGAGTATCTTGAGGACGGAGTGACAGGAGCACACCCTGCGCCGATGCTCCTGGGAAGAAGGGAGGTCACATGCTGTCCCAGCTGGGCAGTTTCTAGTCACTTGTTTTCTCAGCATCACCGCACAAGCCAGAAGAGGGAATTCATCACACATCATGCAGAAGAAGTAACACTGTCCTGGGACTTGGTGCCTATCCCTAACTCCCAGAAGAGCAAACAATGAACTGAAAAAGAAAGTCCCAGCTCGCGTTTACTGTCATGCCTATCCCCCACAGTAGAGCAAATGATGGCCTGGAGAAAGTGAACAGGCGAGGGGCTGCGGCTTGGTCCCAGCCAGCTGCTGGACCACCAAGTCAAAAGTCAGAACAGAGTGAGGCCACACACCTCTCCCTGGATTCATAAATAAGTGAATTAAAGTGAGTTGTCTGAAATCAAAACAGATTCTAATAGTGACCACTACACCAGTCTTGTGCCAAAGATGACGCTGCCTCCTTTCCAGGTCTCATTCCTATCTCCCTGTCCTGACCTCCTCCTAACCCCTTCCCTCAAAAAGGCTGGGAAAACAAACAAACAAACAAAGCCACTGTGTTTTCACAGCTAGCTGGTCAATCTTTGTTCTCCCTCCTAGCTCAGCAGGCACCCTCCTTTTATCAATCCTGCTGGACGGAGCTTTGGTTCTAGTCTATTCTCCTCGTAAACCCCATCTCAAACCATCTAACACTCCTCTCAACATCTTTTCCTTTGTTTTTTTTTTGAGACAGGGTCCCTGCGTATACTCTAGTCCTAATCGCTCTGGTAAATGAGCTATAAGACCGCTAGCTGAACTCACAGCACCGACTCCTGTCCTGCCTCTGAGTGCTGGGATTACAGGCTGTGGCCACCGCACCCGGCAACATCTCTTTCCTAAATGCCTTACTCCACAGCAAGTGAAGAAAACCATGACTGAAACTACAGGCTAGAACTGATTAAACAAAAGGTGAGACAAGTCAGATATGGGAGAAACTTTCAGGTGTGTTCCAAGAGAAATAGGAAGAGCGGCCTGTGTGACAAACCCTGGTTGAGCCCGAACTGTGTGGGGTGGTGAACACACATTGGGCAATCCTGACCATAAGACCAAGGACAAGTGCCAAGTTATTCTATAAAAGGCAACTCTTCCCTTTCTGTGGGCCCAGAGCCCAACTGTGTGTGTCTCTTTAAGGCCAGATCAACTGTCCCATTCTTATATTAAAACTTGGTAGGCTTATTAGCAATTAGACAAAGGCCGACTATGAAACAGTAGGAAAAAAGGAAAATCAACCTTGTTGATTATTCACATATTATGCATTGAGTGCTCTTTTTAAACCTAAAGAATAATTTATATAATTTCTGTAGAAAACCAAGCAAACACTGTTACTCATAAAACCTAAAGGTCATGGCACATGTGGTTTCATGTTCCATCTCGAGTCAGGTTCGGCCACAAAGACCCCCTCCAGAAGTCAGTGCGGAGAACAGCAGAAGGCCAGCCTCCAGCTCAGGTGAGCCCCTTCACTGCTGGCCAAGTCTCAGCCTTGCTCACCACTTCCTCCTGACGTTAGAGGCCAGGTAAATCAATCTTCATAGGAGGATCAACGAGCAGCTTTTCTCAGTTTAATTTTTTTAACTGAAAGTTCTTTCCCAATGATATGCCTTATGATTTTTTTCCCTGTTCAAAAACTACCTCTGGCAAGAGTTATAAGCCATTGCTTGATGTTCTCTGCAAAAACAGTCACAAGGTCCACATCTGATAGATCAGCCCCAATGGCAAGGTGCAGAATGAAACAGCATGGTCATTTCTGAGTAACCAGCCCCTAACTCTCAGTCCCCACAAGACTCACAGTTCACTTAACTTGCTAATCTTGAAAGGAGGCCCTATCAAGACAGACTATATGGTACTCTCAACTCTGAGGTTCCACAGCCCTGTGCTCTGAATGACATACCAGGCCCCCACAAATAGTCTATCATAGATGCTGGCTACTTCTTTGGGAAGATTGTGATCAAGAAGGTTCCTCACATAGCAGGTGGGTAACAAGACATGAAGAACCTAGAATCTTCCAGTATCAAAGCAGTGTGGGGACAAGTCCTGGCCTATACTTTCTAAAAGGGAATCCCAGTGGCTAGAATCTGGTATCTTTCTCCCACCTTAAACCATAAGTAAAGTCATCAAAAACCTAACACAAGACATTTCATATCCTGCCATGTCCAGTTTCCTTGGGCAGTCTTCATTCTGTCCATCTGTGGTTTCAGTTTTCTCAACTGCAACACAATGGTTTAACGATGTTCCAAACAGCCTATAGATGAGTGTGCTCACTTTATTGTCTATATGCACTTTTCTTCACTCTATCCACATGAAAATTTAAGTTAGTAAGTAGTGATTCCATGTCCCAACCCCAAAGATATTGACCAACACCCCTTAAAATAAAGTATCCAAATGGCGCTAAAGACCATTTATTCTTTATTGATTAAAAATGAAGAAAACATGCAGTAAAATACAAAGTCAAAAAAAGAGGGAAAAGTTGAATATTTTACATCTTTTATAATCTAGCATATGTTGAAAGGAGGACCTTCCATTACTGATACATCATTATTCTATCCTCCAGATTATTAAATAGTCTCAGCTGGCTCTAGGATTTGGTTCAAAACAGAAGCAAAACCCCAACTACTCCACTAGTCATTTAGAAAGACCACACATCTCACAAACAGTGTTGGCACCTATTACCTTGTGCTATAGTTGTCCCAACCCTAAGGACAGGAGTATCTTGAGGACCGAGTGACAGGAGCACACCCTGCGCCAATGCTCCTGGGAAGAAGGGAGGTCACATGCTGTCCCAGCTGGGCAGTTTCTAGTCACTTGTTTTCTCAGCATCACTGCACAAGCCAGAAGAGGGAATTCATCACACATCATGCAGAAGAAGTAACACTGTCCTGGGACTTGGTGCCTATCCCTAACTCCCAGAAGAGCAAACAATGAATTGAAAAAGAAAGTCCCAGCTTGTGTTTACTGTCATGCCTGTCCCCCACAGTAGAGCAAATGATGGTCTGGAGAAAGTGAACAGGCGAGGGGCTGCTGCTTGGTCCCAGCCAGCTACTGGACCACCAAGTCAAAAGTCAGAACAGAGTGAGGCCACACACCTCTCCCTGGATTCATAAATAAGTGAATTAAAGTGAGTTGTCTGAAATCAAAACAGATTCTAATAGTGACCACTACACCAGTCTTGTGCCAAAGATGACGCTGCCTCCTTTCCAGATCTCATTCCTATCTCCCTGTCCTGACCTCCTAACCCCTTCCCTCAAAAAGGATGGGAAAACAAACAAACAAACAAAAGCCACTAAGTGTTTTTCAAGCTAGCTGGTCAATCTTTGTTCTCCCTCCTAGCTGAGCAGGCACCCTCCTTTTATCAATCCTGCTGGGACCTTGGACTTTGGTATCTAGTCTATTCTCCTCGTAAACCCCATCTCAAACCATCCCTAACACGTCCTCTTCAACATCTTTCCTTTGTTTTTTGAGACAGGGTCTCTATGTAGCCCTACCTAACCTGGAACTCGCTCTGTAGACCAGGCTAGCCTTGAACTCACAGAGATCCACTTGTCTCTGCCTCCTGAGTGCTGGGATTACAGGCGTGTGCCACCGCACCCGCAACATCTCTTTCCTAACATGCCTTTTCACCCACAGCAAGTGAAGAAAACCCCATGACTGAAACTACAGGCTCAGAACTGATTAAACAAAAGGTGAGACAAGTCAGATATGGGAGAAACTTTCAGGTGTGTTCCAAGAGAAATAGGAAGAGCGGCCTGTGTGAACAAACCCTGGGTTTGAGCCCAGCACTGTGTGGGGTGGGTGAACACACATTGGGCAATCCTGACCATAAGACCAAGGACAAGTGCCAAGTTATTCTATAAAAGGCAACTCTTCCCTTTCTGTGGGCCCAGAGCCCAACTGTGTGTGTCTCTTTAAGGCCAGATCAACTGTCCCATTCTTATATAAAACTTGGTAGGCTTATTAGCAATTAGACAAAGGCCGACTATGAAACAGTAGGAAAAAAGGAAAATCAACCTTGTTGATTATTCACATATTGCATTGAGTGCTCTTTTTAAACCTAAAGAATAATTTATATAATTTCTGTAGAAAACCAAGCAAACACTGTGTACTCATAAAACCTAAAGGTCATGGCACATGTGGTTTCATGTTCCATCTCGAGTCAGGTTCGGCACACAAAGACCCCCTCCAGAAGGTCAGTGCGGGAGAACAGCAGAAGGCCAGCCTCCAGCTCAGTGTGAGCCGCCTTCACTGCTGGCCAAGTCTCAGCCTTGCTCACCACTTCCTCCTGACGTTAGAGGCCAGGTAAATCAATCTTCATAGGAGGATCAACGAGCAGCTTTTCTTCAGTTTAATTTTTTTAACTGAAAGTTCTTTCCCAATGATATGCCTTATGATTTTTTTTCCCTGTTCAAAAACTACCTCTGGCAAGAGTTATAAGCCATTGCTTGATGTTCTCTGCAAAAACAGTACAAAGGTCCACTCTGAAGGATCAGATGGCCAAGGTTGGACTCTAGTCGAATGTCTTGCAGCAGCTGAGGTTAAGGCTAGCAACCCTTTCTGGAGGGAGCAATGAAGGGGGCGCCGAGAGCGGCTTCAGCAAAACACTTAGACACCATGAACGACACGGACAAAGTTAGCCTCTGTCTAAGGCTGTGCTTTTTCCTAACAAAATTGGCTAGAATTCACATCAGGTACAAAGGAAGAAGGGGGAAAATGACAACACATTAATTAAATTCTCTGGGCTCCAGCTGAACAATCAACTTTTAATTGCTACCTCAGTGTTAAAAGAGATATCCCAAGATGACCAAACCCTGGCAGGTGTGTGAGAACAGGCACGATGACAACGCCCAACACAGCTGCTCCTTATCTATCATCTGGGCCACCACTAGAGTAAGGCAAGGATGAGCTGAGAGATTCCATCCCAGGCCTTGAGGCACACTGGCTGCTTCTTGGGTGGAGGAAGATGGGAGCTCGAGCAGCCTGCCTACTAACGGAACCCTTTGAGGGGATGCTGGCCACCGGTGGTCCAGCTTTTCTTTCCCTGTGGGAAAAAGGGAATAACGGCAGGAAGAACATAACGTAAGAACTCTAAAGCTCCAAGCTGGGAGGGTTGCTGCTGGGTTCTTTGGCAGTAGTGGGTTTTAGGCCAATAGAAGCAACAGAGATATGCATGTGTCGAATCTCTTCAGGCCGACTCTTGGTTCCAAGACTGTTGTGGTTTAGCTGATGCTGAGCTGGGCAAATCCTATTAGTTTGCCATCATCAGGAATATCTGAGCTTTCAACACCAGATGCCTAAGAACCAAACAAAATGACAAGGTAAGGCAGTTTATAAATAAAATTTCAGGTAGCAATTAAAATTATTAAGGGACTGCAGAAAGGAAGGCAGCAGGTGAAAGGTCCCTGGGATATGAACAGAAAGCTGACTGATGTGTTTGTTCTGGGGAACTGCTTTCTATTGATTCTTGAGAAGAGGCCTGCAGCTGCAGCCTTCTGAGAGGCAGAGCAAGTGTAAGGCCACTCAAAGGAAGACATCAGCCCAGAGCCTTGGGCTGAAGAAAAGTACACAAACACAATCTAGTGTATTTTAATGGTCTCAACATTCAGGGAATATAAAATATGGTCTTCAAAGGCTGCAGGTATATAAAACCCAAGATGGTTTAATGAGGGGAAAAAAGGAAGATTACCAGTTTGAAAGTGACAGATCGATTTGACTGAGGTTCTTCCACAATTTTCTGCAAATTAGCTGCCACTGTAACCACACAAACAGAAAAACTAATGAATGAGCAACAAATCCTAAATCAAGTCAAATTAACTTTCTAAAATGCATTAACCAGGCCGGGTGTGGTGGTGCATGCCTTTGATCCTAGCACTCGGGAGGCAAAGGCAGGAGGATCTCTGTGAGTTCAAGGCCAGCCTGGTCTACAGAGTGAGTTCCAGGATAGCTGGGGCTATAGGGAGACCCTGTCTCAAAAAGACCAAAAAAATAATTTAAAAGAAATAAAACAAACCGCATTAAGCAGCCTAAAACGAGTAGAAAGTGGGATTTCTGTTGACATGCCAGAAAGCCTGTGACTAGGAGCCAAACAAGTACAGCCTATGGCCTGTTCTAGTTCTACCTGTCAACTGAAAATGGTTTTAAAATATGCCACAAAAGCTAACCATGGTGATGCATATTTGTAATTTTATTTATTTATTTACTTATTTATTTGTTTGTTGTCTTTTTGAGACAGGATCTCCCTGTAGCCCCAGCTGGCCTGGAACTCACTATGGAGAGCAGACTGGCTTTGAACTCAAGATCCACTCGCCTCTGCCTCCTAAGTGCTGGGATTAAAGGTCTGCACCACCATGCTCAGCCACACTTGTAATTTTAGCACTATGGAGGCTAGGGCGTGAAGACTGTGAGTTCTATGCCTACCTTGGCTACAGAGCAAGACCCTGTTTCAAAACAACAATAAAAAGGACAAAGTATACATGGCCTATAAAACTTAAACTGGCCGCGTGGTGGCAACACGCCTTTAATCCTACACTTGGGAGGCAGAGGCAGGTGGATCTTTGTGAGTTCAAAGGCCAGCCTGGCTACAGAGTGAGTTCCAGACACTGGGACTACAGGGAGACCCTGGTCTCGAAAAGACAAAAAAAAAAAAAAAAAAAAAAACAAAAAAAAAACAAACTTAACTGTTTAAGCTTGGAGCCAGCACATATACTAAAAAATTGGAACGATACAGAGAAGATTAGCATGGCCCCTGCGCAAGGATGACACGCAAATTCATGAAGCGTTCCATATTTTTAAAAAGAAAAAAAAAATAAATAAACTTAAACTATCTACTATATAGTGTTTCACAGAAAAAAAATTGTTGACACACCCAAACTAATGGCTTTTCCCACCACAGAATACCTGTGGCCTGCCTGTATCTTTTATTGCTTTTTCTAGGACTAAAGCTTTATTCTTCTCACTTCTGTGTTCAACAAAGCCCAATTATAACAACAAAGATCAGAAATGGCAATGCTTCCATTAATTTGTGACTTCTGCTATCATTACTACTACTGTCCCAGAGACTTGAGTGTATTTTCATCTAACACCAGCAGAGGTCGAAAAGTAAACTCAGAAGACAATACATGTAATTTTAACAAAGCTAAGAACTACATCAGATCTACTCATTGAAAACACTTGGGTTTTCCAGATACTACAGGTACACTTAGAGACACAAGGGCTTGAGGGCAGAAAGTAAAGCAGTTACCTATTACTAAATCCCTTCCATCGACCAGGCCAGCAGAAATGAGCTCCTGAGAGACACCTCCGCTGTATCTGCAAGGACAAAGAATAAGGTGCTCCATTTCTGGTGCTGACATGTCACTGTAACTCTTAGAGCCAACATGGGTAGCAGGATTTCCAGAACTAAACTAGCAATTAAATATAGAGAATGAAGAAGGTGGGGGGGTGTCATTCTTTATTGGACATTATCTCAAGTGGAGAATTCCCCTGGGTCTGACTAGAGGAAGAATATATATGAATATATGGTAAATATCAGCTCAAAGTAGAGATGATTATCTACATTTTTTTAAATTTTTATTTATTTTTGTATGTGTACGAATGTACTGTCTGCATGTTGGTTTGTACACCCGTGTCATGCAATGCGCGGAGGTCAGAAGAGGGTGTCGGATTCCCCTGGAACTGAGTTCTCCTGGAATTGGAGTTACAGACGGTTCTTAGCCGCCATGTGGGTGCTGGGGATCGAACCCGGTCTCTGCAAGAGCAGTTGGTGCTCTTAACCACTAGGCTATCTCTCCAGCCTGATTATCTATCTACATTTTATAATGCAAAAAGTTCACAATCATGTCAGAATACCCTGTAGTGATGACAACAAATTCTAATTTTTGTTTTATAAACATTTTTTATGTGTATGAGTGTACTGTCTGCATGTAGGTAAGTACACCTGAGTCATGTAATGCCCACAGAGATCAGAAGGAAGTATTGGGTCCCCTGGAACTGGAGTTATAGAAAGTTGTTAGCCACCAGGTGGGTGCTAGGACTCAAACCTCATCCTCTGCAAGAGCAGCCAGTGCTTAACTGCTGAGCCATCTCTCCAGCCCCAAACTCTGATTTTTTTTTGTATAATCCTGGAGTTGAACTGAGCTTTGAGACATAAAATTCAGTGCTACTAATACAGACATCTTTTCTCCAAACTTGAGAAAGTAACCTGCACTCTCATCTCTTTGGGAATCATGCAAGTTTGCTAAAATAACTGTCTTCTTTGTTTTGGCAGTTTTCTTAGCTGTCATCACAGGTGGTACAATATGAGCAGCAGATATAACCAGAAACCAAAGATGAGGCAAACTGGCCCTGATCTATTCTCAGATTGAACTAAGTCATCAGCACTACTAGCTTCCAAAGACTGGAGCTCACAGGAGAGACTGCAGAACCAGTGCAGGGTGTGTGTGATTAAGACTACTAAAAATGTGACTTTGCCTACTCTAAAAAAGTAAACCACAGCCGGGTGGTGGCGCCTGTATCTCTGTGAGTTCAATGCCAGCCTGGTCTACAGAGTGAGCTCCAGGCCAGCTGGAACTAAAGGGAGACCCTGTCTCAAAAATAAAAAAAAAAAAGTAAACCACACAACCCTCTGTGTATTCATATGCACTCTCTCTAATAGCTACTGACACTGAGACAGCATGAAAATAACTGTGGAACCTACCAACAGACACTAGTTGCCAATTCCTCAAATCAGAACCCCGAGTTAACAAAGGAAAGAAAAAAAAGTAAGCCTCTGTTCCTGGGTGAAGGTCACAGTAAGAAACCATGCATGACAAGGTTCAACTTCAAAGGGGACTGAAGGCCGCGTCTCTTTCTGACTATCATGGAGAACAAGCACGCACAGTGTTAAGAGCAGTAACTCGACTCCAAAGAACTTAACTGGACTCAACTACCTCTGTTCTGGCTGTCAGGAACAAGTTATTTTATCTCTTCTCTTAATTTCACCCTCTATTAAATGGGAGTAGTTGTTCATTAGGCACCTGTTTCAAGAATTTAATGAGATAATGCTTAGCATAATGAATTCACAGCCAACAGTAGGCATTTACCAGTAGGAGTATATACATTACTATTTGTTTTATTACAGTCAGTTTTCAAAATGAATATAGAAGTAAATGGTGGAACCTTTAAAAAAGTGTATGTCCCCCAAAACCTAAACCAGGAAAGTTTAATCATCCTTTAAAAGCAAAACTTCACCTAAATGACAGAAACCTCATATTTAACTAAATAACGAATTATAATATTCATTTCTGTTTTATGTTTTTTTTTTAATTCCTCACCTCTCCCAGGAGTAAATTCAAATTGAATGTCATTTAGTTCCTTTTTGGAATTCCTATGGAAAGAAAACAGAATAAGTAAAATAAGAATTCCTGAATCTATGCTTACAGTGGGCCAGTATAAATATGGAAAGATTATTCCGCTCCCACAGAGCACACAATTTGTCTTGTTATGCACAGTATACAGGGCTCTGAGCTAATACTTCAGCTTTACCATCAAATAAGCATTTGAATTCATGATCCCTACTAATCAGTACACAAAATTTCACACCTTTTAAGAGATTCTTATATGCCTATTTCCAACCTTATTCTCACTAAAATGAAGCTATGATTTGAATGAGACCAAGTTTAAAACTTAATCCCCACCGCACTAAGAGATTTTTATCAAAGTGAGTGAGCCAGGCCTCTTCTTGGTTCCTTGTACACTTTTATCCTTCCTTCTGCATGAGACAAAGGAACACGGAGGCCATCACCAGATGGACAGAAGACGACCCCACAACTTTGGACTTCCAGTTTCCACTCAAGAAATAAATGTGTGTGGGGTTCTTTAATTTTGTCAACTTAAGACAGTAGCTAACACTGGTGAGATGGCTCGGCAGGTAAAGGCACTTCCTGCCACACCTTTAGATCCCCAGGACCCACATGGTATATATGGAGTGAACAGTCTCCTGAGAGTTGTCCTCTGACCTCCACACAACCCGCACATGTATGCATGCACATATACACACAAGCACAAGAGAGAGAGAAAGAGGGAGGGGAAAAAGAAGGAGGGAGGGAGGAAAAAGAAAGGGAGAGAAAGAGAAAGGGAGAGAGAAGGGGGGAAGAGGAAAGGGAGAGGGAAATGGAAAGGGAGGGAGGGAGGAGTAGGGAAGGAGGGAGGGAGAGGGAAGAGGAGTAGGGGGGAGGGAAGGGAGGAGGAGGAGGAAGGCGGAAAGGAGGAAGGGAGGAAAGGAGGGAGGGCAGGCCTCATTCTCTAGCCCAGATTGTCCTGGAACTCACTATGAAACTGAGGCTTGGGGCTGGAGAGATAGCCTAGCGGTTAAGAGTGCCGACCGCTCTTACAGAGGACCCGGGTTCGATCCTAGCACCCACATGGGCCGAGAGCCGTCCGAAAATCCAATTCAGGACGAGCTCTAGTTGGCAGGGGAATCTGACACCCTCTTCTGACTTCCCGCATTGCATGACAGGGTGCACAAACTTGCATGCAGACAGTACATTCATACACATACAGAAATAAATAAAAAATTAATAAAAAATAAAAATAAAAAGACATCTTAAAAAAAAAAAAAAAAAAAAAAAAGAAACTGAGGCTTGGCAATGAACTTCAGCAATTCTCCTGCTTCAGCCCCCAAATGCTGGGATTATAAGTGTGAGCCACAACATAAATCTGTTCTTTATAAATTAGTATTAGCCAGGTGTGGTGGTGCACACCTTTAATCCTAGCACTTGGGAGGCAGAGGCAGGTGGATCGTTGTAAGTTCAAGGCCAACCTGGTCTTCAGAGTGAGTTCCAGTACAGCTGGGGCTACAGGGAGACCCTGTCTCGAAAAGCCCCCCCCAAAAAATAAAAATAAATAAATAAATAAATAAATAAATAAGTCAGTATTAGGTATTCTGTTTTAGGAATACAAAATGAGCTAGGACATATGATCATACAGAACTAGAAGACGCCTGTAGAGGCACAGTACTAAAATGATACAGGACACCTTTTCATCCCTATCCCCCCTCCCACGTCCACTGTGACAGATTCATAGATTAAATATATGATGCATCTTCAAATTCCATAGGAATTCAGAGGAACATACATGAGATTAGGAAGAAAAGGAAAAAATTAGTGGTTTTTTTTGATGGGACTCAAGATGGTATTTGAATAGGCAGAGGGCAAGGAAAGGAACTGGGCCCATACTGGCAGAGGTTAATACATGACCCCAGAAACTTAAACATCACTGGTACTACTACTGTGGTCACTGTCCCACATGCTAAGAGTAACCAGGCTCCCTGGAAGTTCTAGTTGAAGTACAGAAATTAGAGCATTATTTCTCAAAGCACTATCAACTAAACATGGTGGAGGGTTAGATCTATTTTACAAATAATATACGATCTGAGATCTCCTGAGCCCAGCGGAAGGTACCGGGGCACGGGCTGACGAGCCCCCCCTCCCCCCCCCCGCCAACTGAGATTACGAACAGGCATCTGAAGGAGGCAAGCCAAGCAAACCTTCAACACAGTAAAGAGGCATTTAGGACTCACATTGGAATACAGGCAAGGAGAAGCCCATATGCCAGGATCACGAAGAAGAGACAACACTGGAAAGGGGCAGGATATCCCATGCCAAGCTTTACCAACCCTATGGAAAGACTCCTGCAGTGGGATCCCTCTGGGGATGCCCCAGGACACAGACATCAGAAACACAATTGGGAACATATTTAAAGAACTACAAGATCCTTGCGGTTCTCATCCTCAGCCTTGGCTCTCTCCTTGGGGGAATGACCCATGGCTGATGCCACAAGCTTACATTCTCTACAGGTTAGGAGATATCATAAGCCATAGTAAGACCCCGTCATATTTAACAGGAAAAAATGTAGTTCGTGGATCAACATCTCATCTAAACATATATGTCTATAACAAAGTAACCTACCATAACTATTAATGCTGCTTAAATACCTATATATCTAATTGCTTGTGCTTCATTAGTAGGATCGAAAGTTATTCCTGGACAGACTGTCAGCCCATGAAAGGAAACAGCCAGAATATGACCAGAATCCAAGACAAAAAGCTCCAGAGAGAGTGGACTGTCTGCTTTCTCATCCACTTGTGCCCCTTTTCTAAGCCCCAGGGAATAATCTGCGGAGAGGGGGCGTGGTAGAATGTAAGGGCTGCGATTGGGGTGAAGGGTGAAAACTACAGCAATGTAGTCTGGGACCCTCATTTGATTAACCTGATTGAACATACAACCCCTCACCCCCTGCTGGAAGGTGGGGCTGTGGGTGTTTGGGCACACAGCCTGCAAATTGGTTATACATGAAGGATGCTTGTACTCATGGATATCACTTATAGCTAAAAAATGGAAAAAAAAAAAAAAACAAGAGATATGCAGGACAGTCATGGCAGAATGCATGATCTCGGTGGGGTGGGGTGGGGTGGGGGGGGAGAGAGGAGAGAGGGAGATATGCCTGAACTGAATTGAAAATGATGTATGAAATGCACAAAGCATCAATAAAAAAAATGTTGAGGAAAAAAAAAAAAAAAAAAAGAACTACAAGATCATAAAGAACAAATTAAAGAACTAAGAAAGAGAATGAAGGAACTCAAGAAAGGACCTAGAGAGAGAGAATGACAAGCTCCGGAAGGAAGTAAGAAAACACTGAAAAGATCCCATTGCTGAAAAAGATAAAGAAACCAAACCAGCGAACCAAAGGATCTAGAAGAAGAGATCGAGAACTCCAAAAAAGAAGTAGAAAATACACCGGAGCGTGGTGGCCGCACGCCTTTAATCTAGCACTCGGAGGCAGAGGCAGCGGATCTTTTGTGAGTTCAAGGCCAGCCTGGTCCTACAGAGTGAGTCCAGCAAGCAGGGGCTACGGGAGACCCTGTCTCGAAAACTACCAAAAAAAAAAAAAAAAAAAAAAAAAAAAAAAAGAAGAAAAGAAATACTAAGAATCAGAAGAAGGAAATGATTAAAGGAAATCAAACACGTCATCTCATTCAAGGGAAGATTGGAAAAAGCCTCAGAAGCAGAATGGAGGAAGCAGAACAAAGAATATCAGAGCTGGAGATAGACACCGAAAAGCTAAAAACCTCAGGAAAGATTATGAATAAATCTTAAAAATACACAAAGAATGGAACAACCAGGAGGCTGTGGGACACTATGGAAAAAGATCAAACCTCTGCATCATTAGGAATAAGAGGAAGGAGAAGAATCCCAAAGAGATGGATTGATCAGATCTTCAACAGAAATAATAGATTAAACTTCCCCAAACTAAAAAGTGGACAAACCAATGCCAATTACAAGGGACAATAGATGCAACGCAGGTTTACTTATATCCAAGCAAAATGTCATTATAGTTGAAGAGGAGAGAGAAAACACTCCATGACATAAAACAACTTGAAAAGAATCATTCCGGAAAAACCAACCCATTCAGAGATACTTGAAAGCAATTCAAAGAACAGAAGAAAGGAGCAACAACCCCAGGCACCTAGGAAAGAGAAATTCAATAAAAGCATAACTCAAGAGTAGAACCATAACCAAAACTGCAAATGGATAAATAAAGTCAAAAGGGAGCAACACAAACCTATTCAGTCCATAACCTTAAATATTAAGGGACTAAATTCCCCAATCAAAAGAACATAGACTGGCGAGGACTGGGATTAGGAAACAGAATCCACCGACATGCTGTCTACAAGAAACACATCTTACCTTCAAGGGACAGGCACCACCTTAAAGTGAGGAATGGAAAAAAATATTCCAAGCAAATGCGACCAAAAAGAAAGCAGGTTGTTGCTATTTTAATATCGGACAAAATAGAATTCAAAGTAAAAGCAAATCAAGAAGACGAAAAAAGATAAACAATCAAAAAAAATCATAAAGAAACAATTAGAAGAAGATTTCACAATTATGAAATATATATGCCCCAAATTCTGGTGCACCGAAACTTTATAAAAGACAATTCTCCAGGACCACAAGTCACAGACTACCCCAGCACACTCAAAGTGGGAGATTATCAATACCCCACTGAGTCCTTGGAAAGGTCAACAGGACAAAGAATAAACAGAGAGACATCCTGAACTGAACGATATGATACACAAATGAGACCTCAACAGACCTCTCCCGAACTATTCATCTAATACCAGAGAATACTTTCTACTCAGGCACCCCACGGAAACATTCTCCAAAAATTCGATCCACATCCTGGGACACACGAAGAAAACCTCTTACAAATACAAAAAGATTTGAAATAATTTCATGCATTCTGTCAGACCACAGTGCAATAAAGCTCAACAATCAACACCAGGACAAGCCTCCTGCCTACAATAACACAGCTGGAGACTAAACAACAACTACATTGAATAATGATGGGTCAAGGAAGAGATAGAAGAAATAAAAACATTCTGGAACTGAAATACAATGCAATATACAGCAAAACAAAACCTATAGGCATACAATTTTTTTTGGTCTTTTGGGAGAACGGGCTCTCCCTGTATAGCCAGCTGGTGGAACTCGCTCTGAGACAGGCTGGCCTTGAACTACAAAGATCCGCCTGCCCTTGCTCCTGAGTGCAGGGACTAAAGTCATGTCCCACCACGCACCCGGGATACCTTAAAAGCAGTCCTAAGGGGAAGTTTATAGCCCTGGATGCCACTTAGAAAAACTGAAAGAGCACAAATGAATGATTACACTATCACCTAAAAGCACTTGAGAGCAACAACAGATGAAACCCTAAACCAACAGACAGGAAGAATAACAAAAATCAGAGCAGAAATCAATAAAATAGAAATCCAAAGAAACAATTACAAAAAAATCTAATGAATCCAAAAGTCGGTTCTTTGAAAGGATAAACAAGATTGACAGACTTTAGCCCAGTTAAATGCAAAGAAGATCAACAAACTCCATTCCAAATCAATACAATCCGTGATGAAAAGGGAAAATATCACAACGGACAAGTGAAAAGGATCCAGGAAAACCATATGGGAATTATTACAGGAACTATAATACCAGAGTTTGAAAACTAGAAGAAGATGGATGAATATCTCATAATCCTGGGAATCACCAAAGCTCGGCCAAGAAGAGATTCCGCGCTTAAACAGACCCATAACATATGAAGAATAGAGGATTATAAAAAAAAAAAACTTCCAACTAAAAAAAAGCCCAGGCCCAGACAGGTTTCAACAGCAGAATTTCTATAAAAATGTTTCAAAAAGACCTACAACCATTATTTCCTATAACTGTTAGAAGTGATACATCAGAGGGGAATTCTCCCCAATTCCTTCTATGGAAGCCTAGCATCACTCTATATTACCAAAACCAGGCAAAGACCAATAAAAAAAAAAAAAAAAAAAAAATATACACCACCTCATGAACACCAGATGCCAAAAATTCTAAATAGGATAACTGGCAAATCGCATACAGACTACATCAAGAAGGTCATCCATCATTGACCAGGTTGGATTCATACAGGATGCAGGGATGATTCAAACATCGAAAATCAATAAACATCATCAAACACATAACGGAATCAAAACAAAAACCACACCATCATCTCAATTGATTGAAGAAAAAGCCTTTGGACAAAACCAGCATCCCTTCATCGCTTAAATTCCTAGAAAGGAATTGGATTGGAGGGATCTATTCCTCAATGTAATCAAAAGCCATATACAGGAAACCCCAGCCAAAATCATCCTAAATGGGGAAATGACAGAAACATTTCCCTTTTAAAGGTAGAAACTTGGCAAGGCTGCCCCGTCACCACTCCCTCTTCCAAATATAGTGCTTGAAACATATTAAAGGGAGTACTAAATGGAAAAGAAGGAAGTCAAACTATCCCTATTCGCTGCATGACATGATTGTTTACTTACAGGTGATGCTAAAAACTCCAAGAAAAACTCCTAGAAATGATTAACAGCTTCAGCAAAGTGCAGGATAAAAAATTAACATTAAAAATCAATGGCTTTCTTTACACCAAGAAACAAGCAACTGTAGAAAGAATTCAAAGAGACTTCCACTCACAATAGCCCTCAAAAACAATAAGATACCTAGGAACAAACCTAACCAAAGACACGAAAGACTCTCTACACAACAAATTTTAACCTTTAAAGAAAGAAATGAGAAGACATCAGAAGATGGAAAATCCTCCCATGCCAATGGATTGGGAAAATTAAAACATTGTAAAAATGTCCATTTACCGAAACTCTTGTATAGATTTAAGCACTCTCCAATCAAAAATCCCCAAGAGTTTCTTCACAGGCTTGAAACAAATGTTCTTAAATTCATTTGAAAAAACAAGACCCGAATAGCCAAACAACCCTGAGTTGAAAAGAGGCTACACAGGGGGGATCTCTATACCAGACCTTCAAAACCTATACTACAGGGCTAAAACATATACTACATCATAAAAACAGAGCCTGGTACTGGCACAAAAACAGACCTCGTTGACCAAATGGAAAACAAAACCGAAGATCCAAATCTTGAGCACATAACAATTTCAGCCATCTTATATTTTGACAAGGGGGCCAAAGAAGCCACATGGAGAAAAGACAGCATCTTTCAGCAAGTGGTGTTGGCAAAAACAGGATACCACTTGTAGAAGGAATGAAATTTAACCCCCTACCTCTCGCCACTGCTTTACAAAATGAACACCAGATGGTCAAAGACCTCAAACGTGAAACCCAAACTCTGAAAAGGAAAAGAAAAAAAAAAGTTGGCAGCAGACTACAAGATACATAGGCGTAGGAAAAGACTTCTCTAAATCAGACAGCAGCTGACAGGAATTAAGGTCGACAATTTGAAAATGGGACCTATCAAACCTCAAAAGCTTCTGCTACATCAAAAGAAACAATCAAGGAAGTGAAGAGAAATCCCACAGAAGTGGGATGAGAACCTTCACCGCCAGATACATCTGACAAAGCCTTGATTTCCAGAATATATAAGATACTTCAAAGACGAAAGAAAAAAGAAAATGAATGACCCCAACTTCAATAGATGGAGCAAAGAAATTGAACAGAGACTTTTACAAGTGAGGAATTAGAGATGGTCGAGAAACACCTCAAAGAAGTGTTCAACATCCATAATCATTAAGGAAATGCAAGTCAAAACCACTTTAAAGAATATCAATCTTTACTCCAATAAGACTGGCTAGATCAAGAAAACAAATGATACAAAGTGCTGGAGAGGTTGTGGGGAAAAGGGAACATCTCATCCACTGCTGCTGGGATGTAAAACTCGTACAGCCACTATGGAGCCATGTGTGGAGAACCTTGGAAGACTGAATGAACTTGCCACCGACCCAGCCATACCACTTCCTGGGCATGTACCCTCAAGACTCAACACCATCAAAGAGATATATGCATAGCCAATGTTTTATTGCAGCTCTCTTCACAATAGCAAGGAGCTGGACCAACCTAATGCCCCTCAACTGACGAGTGGATAGAGAAAATGTGGTACATCTACACAATGGAGTTCTATGCAGCAGTAAAGAAAGACGACATCGCAAGCTTTGCAGGAAAATGGCTGGAGCTAGAGGACATCATGCTGAGTGAAGTAACACAGTCCCAGAAAAACAAACGACGAATGGTATCCCTCATCTGTGGATGCTAGTGCCAATTACCTAGTTGTAAGTATTTCTTGTGTAGGGCCCCCTGAGCTTTTGTCCAAAGCAGTTGTTCGTAATGCATATTGGAAACAACAACAACAACAACAGAAAGGACTGCATCAAAGAACTGACTGAAACAGTGAACTTCTGCTCAAAACAGTCAACTTCCTCATGTAGAATATTGAGAAAGACTGAGAAAGAGATGAAAAGCATGTTTGGCAGAATGCATGAGCTATTGCGGGGTGGGGAAATGGACGGGAACACGGGTCTAGATTTGTTAAAAAAATATAAATAAATTTATGTGAAAAAAAAAACCCAAAAAACAAATAATATACTTAAAGGCTCACAACTGAAGTTGTACTTAGGACTCGTCATCATCAAACATAGCCTGCTCCCAAAGTTTCCCTTGCAACACACATGGGACACCTACAGACAAATACAACCTAAAACTGTGTATTGGTAGGACGGGTGTTAAAATGAACATATTTGGTAAGCTGGGCGTGGTGGCGAACGCTTTTAATCCCAGCACTGGGGAGGCAGAGGCAGGCAGATCTCAGTGAGTTCATGGCCAGCCTGGTCTACAGAGCAAGTTCCAGGACAGCTGGGACTACAGGGAGACCCTGTCTCAAAAAGACAAAAAACAAACAAACAAAAAAAACCCAAACATATTTGGTAACCCTGACACTTTCTGCTGAGCAATTTACCAGGACCTCTCCAAACGGTACATGGTGAACAACCAATTAGAACATTTGGCATAAAATAGAGAAACTATAAGCACATGTATATGCTATTCTTTCATCTTTATTTGTTCATCAGTCATAAAGCAGTCCCTTCTTTTAGATAGTTGACCCAGAGTCCATAATGTTCATAAGGTCGCATTTATAAGACTAATCTTCAGGGCTGAAGAGATGGCTCAGTGGTTAAGAGCACCGACTGCTCTTGCAGAGGACCTGGGTTCGATACCCAGCACCCACGTGGCGGCTAGGAATTGTCTTTATCGCCAGTTCCAGGGGAATCCGACACCCTCTTCTGACCTCCACGGCATTGCACTACACGGATGCACCACCCTACATGCAGACAGTATACTCACACACATAAAAAAATAATAAATTGGGGCTGAAAAGATAGTCTAGCGGTTAAGAGCATCGACTGCTCTTGCAGAGGATCCGGGTTCGATCCCCAGCACCCACATGGCAGCTGAGAACTGTCTGTAACTCTAATTCAAGGAGAACTCCAGTTCCAGGGGAATCTGAGACCCTCTTCTGACCTCCGCGGCATTGCACGACACGGGTGCACAAACCTACATGCAGACAATACATTCATACACATACAAAAAATAAATAAAATTTAAAAAATAATAAATTAAAAAAAAAAGACTAATCTTCAACCCAAGTGTGGTGTCACAAGCCTTTAATCCCAGCACTTGGGAGCCAGAGGCTAGTGATCTCTACAAGATCAAGGCCAGCTGGTCAACATAGTAAGTTCCAAGCAAGCTGGGGCTGCGGGGAGACCCAGTACCCCACAAAACAAACGGAAGACTTTAATCTCCAGAGAACCCAGCTAGTGCTGCTACCCCCCCAACAACATTTCTCAAATGCTCTCCATGTTTTCTGACCCAAACTAGCAATGCTGCAAATGCACTCACTGCTCATGACTAGTGCAGAAAAAAGCAGCCATGTGTATCAGTCATGTAACAGCTGGGTTCTCAAAACGGTGCTATTATTTCTCAGAAAAATACACTAAAAATAGCACCCAATGTTGGGAACATACATAATCCTATGTAGTTTCTTATAGGCCCAACTACTACAGTATGTACAGAGCACCCAAAAAACAAAGTCCCACTTACCTTAATCTAAGTACCAGACTGATAGGGATCTTGGTTTCCTGGGACCCTGCAGCTGAAGGCTGAGCCTAAAATGCATTCAAAGTATAAAGTCACTGCCTGAAACGTTAAGCAAGGACTAATGTCCATCTGAAGAAGTGCCTTGGCAGTAATTTCCTCTCCCTCTAGCTAAGGTCCTCCTGCTTCCCAAGACATCTCCTGCTGTGGGAGGACATGCACTCAAAACCACAAAACCAACTCTTGGCCTGTTAAACATAATGTGAAAGCTAAAATCCAAGAGGCGATCAAACTGTATACACAGCCACATTCATGTTATTTTCTTAGACTGTGTTTACCTTACAAAGAATAAAAAACATAAAGCAAAGTTTTCTTTAAAAAAACAAAACAAACAAAAAAAAAACCTTCTACTATTGCAACTATAGTAGGCCTACACTAGCTAAGGACTCCATTCAACCCACACTTCCAGGTCCTTTATCCAGGCTAAAGTTAAGCTCTGAAAACTATAAAGCCACCCTTTGCTTACTAGAGACATACTCTATTTGTAAGATAAATCCAAACTTTCTATCAGTTTTTCTAAGGCAACTGTATTTTTTCCCATATGGTGACAGAACTAGAAAGTTTAAGGGATAAAAGGTTAAATAGTCACCACTATGACTAACTGAAAGGACCCAGAGGAATCATCTCTACAAATAGAATATAAGATGGTGACACACTGGGATACAAAAGGGAAAAAAGAGCTTCATTTCACTTTTCACTAACATAACAGAAAATTTTCTTCTGGTATTTAATAATCTGACACTAAGAGTTATTTCCATCAAGTTGCACAAAATCATCTGTTTTGTGCAGCATCAGAGGTTTCTAGAGTGGAGCACCCGAGTTACACAGCGTGTAGGATTCACAGTGACGCTGCCATTCACTGGACACTTTTACCATCTATAATTTAGTCAAGTTTGTGTGTGCTTGATTAGATAGTACCTAGGCCTTAACAAAATTGATTCTCCCCAAACTGGCAAATATCTTAAACAGAATAACTCTGAAAAAACAAGGCCTAAAAGAAATATTAATAAACAAATCTAAGTAAGCAAAAAGAAAACAGAGAGACGAGTCTCTTGGTCTCAACACTATCAACTATACTTAAATTAATAATGATATAATGAAGACCTGACAATAAAATAGTAAATTATTTTGTATCTGGAATGTTTTTTCATTATTATTTTGTTGTGTAAAAATTCATGTGCTCCTTACAGAACTCTATTACATGCACGTTTAAAATTTAACATGGAATTTTTGAAAATTTATTTTTATTTTACATGTATGAGTGCAATAGTTGCAGAGGTCAGAAGAGGGTGTCAGATTTCCCCTGGAACTGGAGTTACAGATGGCTGTTAGCTGCCATGTGGGTGCTGGGATCAAACCCGGGTCCTCTGCAAGAATAGCCAGTGCTGAGCCATCTCTCCAG